>CM040190.1:71532353-71622353 GCA_022606455.1 Callitettix versicolor
TTTTCCCTTATAACGCTGATTACTCGCCCTCATTAGTCTAACTGGCATAAAGTATAGAAGTAATCAGAAAAAATGGAGCTCTCTCTAAGTTGTCGATCCTCAGTTTTAATGTTTTAAAACGTCAGCTGCCAACCAAAAAGCTTTTGGTAGATTTTTGCTGAAGCAATCTTAACATTTGTGTGGAAACATATTATTTTGTTCATATTTGGACTTAAAAGAATTGTTAAAACTTTACGTACAACAATTTAAAAATTTTAAAAAAAAAAATCACTATGAATAATTGTTATTGTAAACGACTTAAATGCTAAAGAAAAATTATAGATTACTTTAGCCCAAAATTCGGTTCTGGGTTCCCCAAAATCAGCATAAAGAAAATCGAAAAATTATAGCTTATCGAAATTTGCTCAGTAAATTTTGATAAAAATAAGAAAATTCAAAAACTTACTGAAGTCACTATTAAATTTGTGCGGAGTTACTTTGAAAATCAATTAAAAATTCATATAGCCGGCGGGCGGGGGGTTTGTTTTGGTATTTCTGTTGATGGAATAATTTAAAATTTAGTTCACTGGCATGTATTCAAAATCTATACATGTAAATCTATTTTTTGAGGTTTTCGTCGACAGTGTCAAAATTGTTTTTCCTGCGGAAATAGGTACACATAATTATTTAAAATAATTATTTTAATTTTAGAAAGTTCGCGATTTTTTTATTAAACTTATTTATTCTTTAGCAATGTTTTAAGCCCTATTGACCCTGGGTAATAGATTCCTTACCACGTTTGTCCTACAGTAATTACGCCGCTGGAAATCAGATCAATCGTCAGTTTTAAAAATCACTCGTGGACACGATTGATCGTTTACACACGGATATGTATTCGTTTACACTATTCAGGTCTCACGAGGAAGCTAATGTCATTGCCAATACTGCAAGATTGCAACAGCCAATAACAGCCGACTTCCTATAACAATATGTCTTATTCAGTGTGTAATGTGGCTAAGTTCACTTAGGTCGTGCGACAATCGATATATCGAACTTTGCACAGTTTAATTGTTGCTCCGAGTCATCAGTCATTGTAAGTGTCAAGGACCTTGGGCTGTTGATAGTCGAACAGAGAAAGTTGGGTTGGTGTAAAGGTTGACCTGAATTTTAGGGTTGGTGTGTTTGTATTCATTGTTGGGTCAAGGTCGTGTTGTTTCAAATGTAACAGGACTCGTATTATCAGAAATGAAAACAACTACAGTAATACAGTTCATGGAAAATGGTGAACAAATTTCTATTCAATTGAAAAATCATGAGAACAACACTTAGCACCAAAACAAAGCAAAACGAAACTTAAACACTTAACATCGAGCCAAATCAAAACGAAACTTAATCACTTAACACCAAAACAAAGCAAAGCGAGACTTAGGTATTTAGCAACGAAACAAAGCAAAACGAAACTTAAACACTTAACACCAAAACAAAGCAAAAAGAGACTTAGATATTTAGTACCGAGACAAAGAAAAACGAAACTTAGACACTTAACACAGAGACAAAGCAAAACGAAACTTAGACACTTAACATCGAGTCAAAGAAAAACGAAACTTAGACACTTAACATCCAGCCAAAGCAAAACGAAACTTAAACACTTAACCCCAAAACAAAGCAAAACGAGAATTAGGTATTTAGCAACGAAACAAAGCAAAACGAAACTTAGACACTTAGCACCGATACAAAGCAAAACGAAATTTAGACACTTAACACCAAAATAAAGTAAAACGAGATTTAGATATTTAGCAACGAGATAAAACAAAACGAGACTTAGATGCGTAGCACCGAGATAAAGCTTAAACACTTAGCACTGAGGCAAAGCAAAACGAGTCTTAGACACTTAGCACCGAGACAATGCAAAAGGAGTCTTAGACACTTAGCACTGAGGCAAAGCAAACGAGACTTAGATACTTAGCACTGAGGCAAAGCAAACGAGACTTAGATACTTAGCACCGAGACAAAGCAAAACGAGACTGACCTATGCCTTAACCAACTCGACCATGTCAGCCTTCTAGCGTTGGGACTTTTTGTACTCTACTAAAAAGGTTTTTAGATATATAGACTTTTTCATGATTACCACAATTTTGATATATAGTAGCCAAATATCTGTTTATATCTGTTTATTTGGTTTCATTGTTTAAACTGTTACCATAGAAATCATAATTAGAACTTAATTATTTATAAGTTAGTTTTTATTCAACAGCTGTTTTGAAGGTTATATTTTGTTACCATAGAAACCAATATTAGAACTTAATTATTTATAATTTTGTTTTTATGCAACAGCTTTATGAAAAATAAATATGTTACCTTATGAAGTTAAAAAAAGAACTTTGAAAGTTGAATTGATCCTTTAGGAATGTTATTTTTCCAAGGAAACCTTTCTAGTGCGCTTAGAAGTTATGAAAGGAATGTAATCACAAAAGTTCAAGTCTATATCTATTGTAGTTTTGTCTGTATTGATTATGAATCGCACAGATATATAAAGGCATTTTCTTTTATAGATAGAAACTTATATATAGAGAAAATAAGAAAATTACTGAAATTTATAAAATACTTGTATTCTTTACGTTTGAAGCATTGACAGGTATTTTCAGACAAATTGGTTGGTAAATAAATAACGCCAATAAGTCCAACTTGAAATAACTTATACACTTAACTACTTTAGATTAGGAACTAGTTACAAAATACTGCGGCTTATTATTCTGTATCGATTATTTTATTGGTTGAGAAGAACAGGCGTCGGTGGATCGTGTTTTGGGGCAACGCCTCTCCTGGACTGTATGAATAATACTGGACTATATGAATAATTCAAGACCGCAGTCTGACCTCCTTATTTACCTGTGAAAGTCAATGCGTCGATTATAGTTGGGATAACTATCAAAATATTTATAAAGAAGAAAGTATATTTTATACTTAAATGCGCTATATTTAACAACTGTACCAGATCGAATTATAATTTAAAATTTTATATAACCAATAATTATTTAATGGATACAGTAATAATTAAAATATTTCTTCAACATTGCCTTTTTTAGCAATCAGCTGTTTTGGTACACAAACAAATTGTTTGTCACATTTTCCTGTATTGTGCTGTTTTCTCACGGAGCTACGTTATACTGCTCCAGGAAGTTTGTTTACAAACCTTTTATCGGTTTCAAGTCGGTTTATTTTATTGTAAAGCCTTAAAGTGGCGAAGTATAAGGCATAAGAGTTCCCTGGTGTTCTAACAAATCTGTAGGTAGGCCTACCCCTTATATGTACTTAGTTTCAATAACGTAGTACTTATTTTAGTACAAAACTATATTTAAAATTCTCAAAAAAAAATCAGTGATTGATTAGGTTGACTAACTTAATGGTAAATTGTTTTTTATCCACCCCACATACTACGTGTTATTGAAACGTCTATAAAAAAATTTTGTTTTTTTTTGCTATTTTAAGGCGAAAAGCACATTGAGACTATTATCACTTCCCTAAATGTAAGTGAGTGTAAAGTGTTAAAGTTTTAAGTGTAGTATTGTAAATGTAAGTGTGTGTTTACACGTCTAAATCCTCTCAATAGGTGCAGCTAGTCTGCACTCCTCCTGCGGGGTTAAGGCGTAAACTCTTTGCTATATATATATATATATATATATATATATATATATATATATATATATATATATATATATAAACATTTTGATCCTAGTACAATAATGTATTAGATACTCAATTAGGTCCGTCAATCGCAGTGTTTCGTGTTTTTAGAATTCCTTCCTCCAGCATTCTTCTACATCTACATCTGATTTTCTTTGTAAATACGCTAGCCTATAAGAGTGCCATATACATATCAAGTTGTTCAGAGTATCTATTCATTCAATAAAGAGTAAAGCTTTTTTAAGGAATTTTACTCTAAAAGATAGCAAACAATAATCGAGGCGCTCAAATGTTTCGTGACGTTATTGGAAAGAACTTTTACAATCATTTTTTTAACAGTTGTTTGAAAATCTAATTTTATCGTCATGATCAGCGTAGAATCTTGCATAAACGAGCGTTTTACAATTGCAAACTATATTGAATATACAAAAATGAACCCGTAAAATTAATGAAATATAAGAAAATATAAATTATAATTTTTTTACAATTTGAAATGGCCGTCATTAAAAAAAATTTCTTTGGCTAACGATCTGCCCAAACTATTACCAAAATATATTTTATTAGAGAATTTAAATTGTGGTTATTCCATTTGGAGAGTTCATAAGAAGTTGCGTATTTTAACTCAATTAACTGATCAAGTCTGAACTTAATTATACCAACCCGCGATTGAACTGAAATATCGCACTTAATGTTTTTTGTATAACCTATTTCTGTAGGAATTGTGATTAAACAATCCAACATCCGGATCTGGATTCACGACAGAGACCTGGGTCGGCTGCAGCAGGTGGTGTGGGAGGGCCACGGCGCCAAGCTTAAAACTGAAACAAGCCATCAGCCCGCTGTCAGGAGGTTTTTGAACGCCGTTCCTTATATCATGGTTAGTATATTGAAACAAATAATAGAAAATTATTATATAAACATCTTTTATTATGTTTCTGGGATATGAATAGCAAAAATAGAAGAAAATATATTGTAAGTAAATTGTAGTTTATTGTAATAAATATTTATAGTGTTTTGGAAAAAAATCTTTATTCAAAAATTAAGATATGCTAGTATACTGTAGTTGGCAGTATTTTAAACTTTCAGGATTTTGCTTTTTTATTATCGAAGTAAAAAAAGTTTGTTTATCGCAAAAAAATGATTAAAAGATTGTCTATGAATTTTTCCCTTAAAAGTTTCCCTGAATCCAAAAAAATTACTTGAATATTTGTTCTTATGTATTTGTGATTTTGAGTGTCTGTGCGCATTGCTGGAGTCTAGCCTAAGTGACCGATTTTTATGACATATGGCATGCAGGTCCGATTTACCTATGGTCTCGTGAATATTTTTAATTCTCGTTTTTGTCAAAGAAACTATTATAATAATTAATTTCACAAAAATCGGATTAACAATTTTGATTAAATTTAGCTCAAATATTGTTTTAAGTAACCAAACGAAAATTGGTACAGGAAAGATTGAAAAAAGTAAAAAATCGGCATAATTTTTCAAAATCTGTTCGTCAGATTTTGTTCAAATTTTTGATCAAATATGAAGATTTACGATTTATGTCAGTGTAGAAAATTTAAAATAAAAGAAAATGTTATAGTGTAAGAGTAAATATTACAAAAATTGAAGCCTGAACGCTGTCGTTTTTTCCTGTTTATCTATGACTGAAACATTTTTCATATCTACTGTACACAGATGTGCACTAATGTTTTACATTACAAAATACTTAAAGAATTTTTTAGAACCAATGTATACAGTTGTGCGGAAAACAATATAAAACTAATCGTTGTAGACTAATTTATGCACATGTGTATACATTATTTAGATCACTATGTATGTATTTATATATATATATATATATATATATATATATATAAATAAGATACTTAATATATTATTAAAATTAAACCTAATATAAAAAAAATCCACTTCAATTTTCACTCAAAAAAATGAAATAAATAAATCCACCAAACATTAATTCCACGTAGAATTAAATAAATTACAAAAATATTTTGTAACCAAAGTATTGTCCGCTAGTAACTTGTAAATTGCCTTTTGCGGTCAACATTGATTGGTAGATTATATCTAGTAAACAACAAATGGTTAACAGTATAGTTATTTCAGAAACAAAATCACAGTTACTTTAATTAGATACACAAATTCACTTGTAGTGTCAGAAACAGTATCTAGTAATAAAACTTTTAATAAAAATTTACTTTATATCATTGATTACTCTAAATGCTTTTAAAACAGACTCATTGTGTCACAAAGTGGTACCAATTAATTATCACAGTTGAGCAAACATGGTTGAACAATAAAAGTTTTATTTGTACACATTTGTGTACGGGAAAGATTGCACAAATTAATCTTTACGATAAACAAAACAGTGACGTGCAGGTCTATTCTATTTTAAACTGTAAACAATTATTGAGCTTTTAGTTCTGTCTAACGGCAGTAACTGAAGTAGTAAAGTCTCGACCGTGTCCAAGTTAATTTCCATATTACAAAACAATCTTAAACCTGTAAATATTTTAAGGTAAATATATTTCTTTAAAAAACCGTAATTGGGTATACCAGCAGATCAGTAAGTGATACATGTTTTTAATCATAGCCTAACTATCAAAGAACAAATTTGTAATTTTTACTCCGTGGTGATTATTCGCATTTGACTTTATCACTGTGATCGTGAAAAAATCGACCTTAAGCTTTTAATCGATCTGTTTTAAATATTCCCAATTAAAAAAGTTGTTTTTCTTTGTATGTTTGTTTGTGTGTCTGTGCACAAAGCTGGAGAGTAAATGATTGATATAGGCTTTCATGAAATTCGGTAGGTAATTATAGTTTTGTTCACATCTCGGTATCAATTTTTCATTTTTCAAAAAAAGTGTTTTTTAAAAGCCCCCTTTTCGTCAAAAACCCGATAAAAATATAATTTACTCAAAAATATTTGGATAAAATTTTGTTCAAACGTTGTTCATAAGTTTCTAAACCTAAAATGTAAGGATTGCTACAACCCCAAAAATCAGGGTTGGAAACTATTGGAAAAAGCACTGAAAAATTGTCATTATTTTCAAAAATGGTTCATCAAATTTACTAAAAATTTAGTCATATGCCAATTCTTTATAAATCAAGCGAGTCTACCAAATTTAAAATAAGAAATTTACGATTCGATATTAATTTTAAAAAACCCTCACCGCCGTCGGGTTGTTTTGTTTTTCAATTTATTCTCAAACGGTGAATTTATTCAATTTCAAATTTAGAACTCTGATTTGAGTTACGCTTCAAATGACCAAATTGTAAGCAAAATCTAATTAACCGATTTTCTATTTTTTTGGTGATCGTTTAACCGATTGTTATTGGAGATATAATTGAAGGAGAGAAAGTTTGTGCAATTTTTTTACTCCATTTATTTCTAAACACAGTCACAAAACACAAGACACATGTAGTGTGCGTGCTTACAGTTGGTTCAAATTCAGATGCAGTTATCAACAAATTATTCTCCTTGAATTGCAGGGTACAATCAAGGAGGCACACACGGCTGTGGTCAAGAACGACCTGGCTTTGCTGAAGAAGAAAACGGAGGATCCTGTTCCAAAACAGATCTTCAGCTCGAAGGACGCTAATGGATTGACACCTCTTCATAAGGTCAGAGTCAAAGCAGAGTATGAATAGGTTAAGCACACGTTCTGAACCTCATATTTTAGAAATGAAAAAGTTGCAATTCAAGTTTTTTCGACAAATACGTATTGAAATTACACTAACGACACAATAATACATTGTGAGTTCTTTAACAGAATTTTTGAAATACACATTTTTAATCAGCAAGGTTCTTCTACTGATATGGTAACACACATCAGTTTATTTCAACTGATGTATTTAAATAACTACCAATTTCTGTAAAATCAAAATTATTTTTTAACAGCTAACCAATATCTAACGAGTTTTAGGGAATCTGAATATAGTTCAAGCTTTCAAGCAAGAGATTGTGTTTTTTCAGTTAATAAAAAAGTGAACTTAAGTTTGTACGAATTAAAAAATGTTGTAAAACTGACAAGATATGGTTTTTAAAGTGTAATCGAAATTTAAGTGAAAACTGTTGAAAAAATTAAACCTCGATAGTTACTAATTTCAATCAACAATTGATTTGTTAGTGATCAATCAACAAATTAGGTTGTTGATAGCTCTTAAACCGGAACCGGAAATTGTGATTAATAATTCGCGTAGTCAAAAAAGTAGAACAGTTATTACAATATATTGTGTCTGTTTTTCCAAGCGCGTCTTCCATAATGACAACTGTAATGTCGAAGCAGCGTTGTTCCTTCAGAGATTTGTTTTTTGTTCTTGTTATGCTTTGTCAGTTAGATTAATGAGGACGAGTTAACTGTAAAGGAAAAGCTTACGGTAATAACTCCAGTCTCGAACGTACAACCTTGAGTTCGGGGACGAAACACGAGGACCGGTGTTTTAATATCTCAAATATGTCGGTCCCTTGTTCGTTTTCAGTTTAAATAAAACTTTCACTCTAAATTCTTTTGACAGGCTGCTGGGCTTGGTTACTCGGATTTAGTGCAATACATCCTCGATAGATATCCGAAAGCTATTTCCATGAAGGACAACGAAGGCAGGACACCTCTACACTACGCTGCAGTCCTCAAGGACAACGGGCAGATGTTTGACATGCTCAAAGAATATGGCGCCGAGGATACTATTACTGATAAGGTAAGAAAGAAACACACAACTCTTAGTGACGCGAATTAAGCAGCTGATTGGTGATGAACATATCAAATGGTAGATCAATGAAAACAATGTCGTGTATTGTACAACTAATTATCGTCTTTGTGTATTTAATTAAACTAGAAATGAATTGGTAACTTTGAACAAAATTAATTTTTTTAAAACTGGCAATTTTATTTCTTCTTCTTTATTACTGTAAGAATTATGTCTATATCTATAGGCCTATAGAAAGTATTTTTATTTTGAAAAAAAATCGATTTTAAATCGTTTTCAGGTGCCTAAGGATATCTGTCCATGTTTCTGTGCACATTAATAAAAGATCAATGAATTTAATCGATGAATTTCACTTGCAATCTATAGATCACAATAGCAAGTTTACATTGCTTATATATTCTTGCAGTAATGTAAGAATTTTACGTAAAAATTATGCACGTAATGTTTACCTATAGGTTTACTCTTACCTAGAAAACAAAAAATTATAGTCTGTACTTCCCAAAATTATGTCTTAAAGTTTGTACACAATTTATTTAATATTCTACAGTTTATGCCAATGCAACGTCAATTCTGTTTTTAAAACAATTAATTAATTTCGGTTAATAAATTCAACCTTAAAATTATAATAAATTATTTTTATTGCAATCACCTAAATTTATGACAACTAGCTTGCTATCCACAGAATATTAAGCATAGATATTCACACTGTTTTCAGAAACATCATTCCAGGCATTTCCTCACACTGAGTATTGGGAAAAAATAAGATGTCCGGCTGTGTATGTGTATTATTTGTTCTAGAAGAAGTACTGCATTCGTTTTGTTCAAACATAAAGGCTAAGTGTCTTTAATTTCAATCTATCCGATTTTTCAATAGGCTATTAGTTATGTATTCTCAAAACCAAAAGTAGTTGAATGACTGAAAAATGTAATAATAGCCCTAACGATTTTTATTATATATTATCGGTTCAAATGTGTATATTTTCAATAATTTCTGTAATTGTTAAGCAAACGATATGAACATTAAACAGTGAAACTTTTGTTTTGTTTTTTCTAATTTTTTTAGAACATTGTTCTTTTTTCCAAATTTTGTAAACTGTTTTAAGAAATCAGGTGTGTTTATATTTTCTTAACAAGAGCTTTAAATAGCTCTAGGAGATTCTCATGGATTCGCGAAGAATGTATTAACTGCTGATCACAGTTTCACTTATCTGTGGTAGAACTGACTGGTTGTGTAAAACCTACAGCATTATTTGTACGGTTACAGAAAGGCAAATCGGCCAGCTACTATCTGCATAAACCAGCAGACATAGACACCAAACTGCTGAGTGTAATTCCGGAGGCCCCGCGCACTGCCAGCATCGCACCTGCTTCTTGGGACTGGCGGTTGCTCAACCAAGATCTGGAGGAAAAGGAAGATACGGCCAAGCCTCCGCCTTCTAATGGGGATAGCGCGTTCGAGGATATGGCGCCGGACGAAAGTCCCCAGCCGCTGCTCAACCATGAAGAGGTTAGCAATTGGAACAAAATAATGTTTTACTATTAATTTAAAATAAGTTCTGGTCACCCTGTAGTAGGAATTATTTCTGGAATCTTTGAGCGTCCGCAATTAGAACTGATCGGTTTGACTGAAAGAGAGGCATTCTTAGCGAGGGGGGGAACATTACTGAAGATGAAGTTATACTTCAGTTTTTTTATTAATTTAAGGCGAAAAGCACATTAAGGCTATTATCGCCTCCCTAAATGTAAGTGTGAGTGTAAAGTGTTAAAGTCGTAAGTGCGTGTTAGACTCGGGTACCACGAGGGACGTCTAAATCCTCTCAATAGGTGCAGCTAGTCTGTACCCAGAGAGGAAGTTATACTTCAGTATTTGCAATCCTCCGATAAAAAGAAATTTTCCTTCCTCAAATAATTGTTTTTTATTTGAAAAGGTAGTTTAATGCAATGTTTCTGACAATTTAACACTTTTCTGTATTACTCGCTGGAACTGAAATTTTAACGCAAAATCGCTATTACAAAAATTTAGCAAAATACATCTCAAGTATGAAAAGTATAATAATTAAGCTATTTCTTAAAAAAGGTTAAGAAAATATATAATTATAATATGAATATTAGAATTTATTTGTTCACATATAAACATCAGAATTTGATACTTAAACCAGACATTTGGAAAAAAAGAAAATTGCGGTTTGAGAATGTAATGACAATCATCAGCGAACAAGGTTTACCTTTGGTTTTTTTCTATTAAATTTACTCTGGAACCGTAAGTATATTTTATGTTAAATGTATCGCACTTATGTGAGTTATATATCTTAATACTGTAATATACAAGACGAAAATCTGAACAATTTTTGGTAAATCAATTCATCTTGAGGAAAAAATCTTGAGAAATAGATATTAAGGAGGCTGTGCATTGTTCTTGCACTGTTAATTTTAAAATATTAATTTCAAGCAAATGACACTATTTGCATAACATAAGAAATTCTGTCACATACTTTCAAATAAGCATTAATCAATTCTTTCGCAAAACGTCAAAAAACCTTTATTATTTCAGGTCTTGGAACAAGAAGTGACAGATGATTACCCAAACCAAAACTACGACATCTATCAACAAGATGTGGACGAGGGCGTCGGATACGAACCGGAAGAGTTCCAAGATACCCAGCTGACGTCCGACCCGGACCCACCGCCGGAAACGCAAGAACTACTGGACGACATAACTATAGACGAAATCCCAAAATCGCCGTTGTACGACGAAGTGGAAGAGGCCAGAAATAACGTCAACGAAATACAACCGGAAGTGGAAGAGGCCAGCAATGACGTCAATGAAATACAACCGGAAGTGGAAAATGTCGAAGAAAACGACGAAAACGAAGGTACAGTAAGTAAGTTAAGTAGGATAGGAGGGAAGTTGCTTGGAAGTGTTAGGAGTAATACGGACAAGAAGAAAAAGATAAAGTACAGAGTCAAGAAGAAAAACGAAATGAATACAGAGAGTGATAAAAATATTAACAAGAACAGAAGTAAAGAAAATACAAAAGTAAACAATGTACGAAAATTAACGAAAACTTCTTTAAAGAATAAAAGTAATAACGTTAAAACAGTTTTGATGAATAACAGTAACGCTTTAAAAAGTGAAATAGACGATTCAAGCAGTTTTGGCGGTGTTGTAAATAAAACAACTAATAGAATAGTGAAAAGCAAAACGAAAAGTAAAATACCGATAAGGAATAATAAACACAGAACAAAAAGTACCGATATAAGTAAGTTGCTGAAAGGTACAGGGATAAAAAAACCAAAGAGTCTTGAGGAATTTAAAAAGTTGTATCAGGATGGTAAACCTGGATTGAATTCGATACTGAATAAAGGCGATAAACATTCAACGACAAAAAAAGTAGTCTCATTTGCTCCGAGGAAGGTAATAAACTTCAAGGACATAACACGCGAGTTTTTGGAGAACGAGAAAGGGGCAATACAGGTGGTGCGTGTTGACGATATGAAAGAATGGACGAAGAAGTTTCTCGAGAACGAAAGGTACTACGGAAAGTTGAGGCAGCTGCAGGAAGAGTCAGTGCCGAAGACAATGAACGGGGTGAGGTTGCTGACGTCACAAAACATTGGCTACTATAAGTCCTGGACACAGCGGTTTCTAGAGAAAGAGAAGTTCGGTGGTTATAAGTATTTATGTGAGTTGAAATGATTAGCGATGAATCTGAGGGATTGCATGCGGAGATCAGTAAAAAAATATCACTGTAAATATTGAAAATAAAAATAGAACATGTAAAGAAAAAAGAGAGGAAATCAAAGAAAGTAATTTAGTAAAACAGCAAACCGAAGATACATTATACTGTACATACACAAAACACAAGAAGAGAAAATAACGCACTGTCATAATTTTTGAAGTAGTTTGATTGATGTACATACACTGTAGGTATTAAAAAAAAGGTTGACGTGGTAATTGCACGTAAAATGTTATATTATAATTACATTACTGTAATTGTAAAGTAGTAAAAAAATTAAGTAGACTGAACAAAACAGGTAACTTTAAATAAAATAAATACAGAATAAAATATGTATATACACTAAATTAGGCAAATAGATTTTATGCAGTAGGTTAAATAGGTTAAGCATGGAAAATATTTTTTAAGTACACACACAAGTAGTATGTGGGTGTATATGGATCATGAGTGAAGTCAAAGTGAAACTAATTTAAAGGGAAAACAAAGTGAAAATAATTTAAAGTGAAAGCAAAAGTGAAAAATAATTTAAAGGGAAAAGATAGAGAAAAATAATTTAAAGGGAAAAGATCATCGATACCCATAGTAACTATATTATATTTAGGGAACTTTTTGATAACCGGCTTGTGCAATTCTTGGGCCTCTAACAGTGCATCTTTGGAAGACAGGGGCTTAATATCCTGTATGATTTGCGAAGGTTCTGGGGCTTTAATGAATGTGCTCTTTTTATGTCCACAAACTATACACACAGCTTTCATACGCCATTTGTTGTTTACAGTCTTTATTCGTTCTACATCTTTAGAAGCTGTTTTCTTCCTACACTTTGAACAGTAAATGACTTCGCTATTTTTATTCATTTTATTATATAACAAAATTAATAAAATCTGAAATTCTAAAGTTAAAAAAGTATTTTATAAAATCTAAAAATCTGAAATCTAAAATCTAAATTCTAAAATTCTAAAATTTAAAAAGTATTTTCTAAAATCCAAAAATCTGAAATATAAAATCTAAAAAAAAATCTAAAAAAAATCTAAATTCTAAAATTCTAAAATTTAAAAAGTATTTTCTAAAATCTAAAAATCTAAAATTAAAAAAGTATTTTATAAAATCCGGACTGACTTGATTTTCCCTTTAAATTATTTTTCTCTATCTTTTCCCTTTAAATTATTTTTCACTTTTGTTTTCACTTTAAATTATTTTCACTTTGTTTCCTTTTAAATTAGTTTCACTTTGACTTCACTCATGATCCATATATCCCCACATACTACTTACACACACATACATACACACACACCCACACCCACCCACACACACACACACACACACACTCAGTGTAGTGTATAGAGTGTCATTATTACCTAAAAATGTGCAAATGTTTATATTGATTTTGCCAAAATTATTAACAGTCGTCATATTTTAGTGCAACGGAAACAAAATGGCTGATTTTCATCATTAATAAAAAATTTTAACTAAGAAACAATTCTCATTCGTTCACGCCTTAGGAAAACAGGCCAAAATTTGCTCGTTGCAACAGACAAATTCACTGTTCTCGACTATAAAAAAAAACGGTAATTTTAAAAATTGAACATATTTACTGAAATGTTAATCCCATTATTTCGTTCGTTTTAACGTGGTCAACGAGGATTCCCATCGCCAATTCGAAGCGTTACCAGTTATTCAATTTTCGTAGTCAGATATATTGTCAAACTTTATACACAGACGAATGCAATATTTTTGTAAACCAGGTAATCAACCAATCTCGATTCCATTAGTGCCACTAAAACGCAACAAATTTATTGCATTGGTTTTATACAAAGTACGGTAAATTCACCCGGAAGTGATCCACTTCAATTAATCTGTCATTGTGCAAAGCACGCAAACAAGACTTCATCATTACGAACTTCTAAAGTAGGCCGCATTAAATAATCGAAGCACGCTGATGTCTCGATGACTTAATAAAAACGAATTTTGCAAAAAAGCAACAAAATTTAATTACGTCACGTACATTTTAATATATGAGCATTTTGTGTTTTAGAAAATGGAACCCTGACCGCTATAAAGTGCGTGACATTTTTGTGTCACACTTTACTGAAAATCTGATTTTAACATCATGATCAACTTTAAAATATTCATAAATTAATATGTTAAATTTTAAAAATGACAATGTATACAGATTTTAACGCCAATTATGACGGTGAAATAAGTTTATCATAAACAGTGATAAATAAAAAGTGTTTTGAATGACCGCCATTGTAACAGTTTTTTTTTGTGAACGATTTTACTGACGAAAAAGTTCATGCTATTACCAAGATCTGTTTTTTTCTGCCACCAAGTTGTATATATATATATATATATATATATATATATATATATATATATATATTAATATATAGTATTAAAATACTATATACAATATATATACTGTATAATACGATTATAATACTGTATATACTCAATACAATACTATATATTGTATAATAAATATACAATATATATACTGTATATATATATATATATATATATATATATATATATATATATATATATATATACATAAATTCCAATTGTACTACAAATAATGTTTAATTGATATTGTGCTCGAAGAATATATTCAGGATCTGTGAACATATTAATAAAGACTTTACAATAGTCTTGTTCTACTTAGCGTTGACGAAAGGTTTCCAAGCATGCATGCAAAGAAAATAATTTATTCCGTTTATAATTTTAAATTTAAGAACAAAAACTGGTCCAAAGATTCACGTGAACCAATTAATTCGTCCCAAATAAAATAAATTTAGTTTACTTTTGAATGCATTTGGAATATAAAGAAACTTCTGCTTATTTTACTTTGTCATTACACAGAGCGGACAAAATGTAGATTATCAGTTTTCAAATACCCAGAGTTTGAAAACTAAAAGTAGGTTTTAATTACAAATATGTTATTTGTGATAGAGGAAAAACGTTTCTCAGATTCGGTACTGAATTTTAAATTGTTTTTGAATCTTTTAAAATTAGACTTTTGTAGTAACTATGAAGGCTAAAAATAATAAACATTTTTTCTAAAAAATTAAGGTTTTTAAATTATAATTTGGAACTTGTCGGTAAAAAAATAGAAAAAACTAAAAAATTGTCATTTCAAGCTCTTCGCAGACACGATTCCTAAAAATCGATCTCAAAGGTTTTTCCCAACTTTAAATTTACTGCTAACAAGTTCATTTTATTTCGTCTGAATAATCTTGTAAGTTTGAATAATTTTTTTACTGACGTCTCATGGTTCTTCATATATGATTACAGTTTGAACACAATCTGTCAAGTAGATTTTCAGAAACTATTGTGGCTGACTAGATGTCACTATTAATGATTGTATTTTCCGCTTATAGCTTATAACACAGTATTTTGTTAAAAAAACGATTAAATTCGCGTATACAGCAATGGTTATGGAGTTGATAGAAAATTAATACACTTTTCTGCTTACAACGCGTTACAAAATCGATTAACGCGTTAGTCTGTCCGGTGCGTGGCTAACTCGTTAAAATTTATTTAAAGGTGATTATAGCGATTATTAGTGAAACTTTTAATAACTAATTTATAACGTATTGCAATTTCTTTTAATGTGTTTGGAAACATAAAAGACGCGTTTATTGATTTTTATCCACTTTGTACATTACATGTTAAATATTCAGCGTAAAAACATTACTGGAATAACTTTATCAGATTCGATTTATTTGATTTAAAAACAATCTGAAATGAAGCAAAGACACAACAAAACGTTTCGGTTTCTTATCTCAAAACGTTTGATTTTCAACGGGTAAGATAATTTAAAACGACTTTCTGAAAATCGTCTGGTTATATATTATTTTGTTTTTTGTCATTTTAAGGCGAAAAACACATTGAGGCTAAATGTATTGTTGACATCGCCTCCCTAAATGTAATTGTGAGTGTAAAGTGTTAAAGTCGTAAGTGTACTGGTGTGTGTGTGTGTGTGTGTGTGTGTTAGACTCGGGTACCGAGAGGGACGTCTAAATCCTCTCAATAGGTGCAGCAAGGTTATGTAATGAATTTAAAAATAAAAATTTACTTGCAAAATAATTTTGTGGACTAGATTTTAAGAAATTACGCAGTTAATTTGAAAACTTAGCGACCCATAAGTTTTGTGTGTGAATTTTTTTTGTATGTGAAAATTTTAGTAACAATCGTTAAACTGATTTTCAAAAATGATTTTTATTTTCAAAAGAATGGGGCAACAGTTCATAAAAGTACATTAGAAAATTTTTAAAACTTTTTTGCTACATCAAATAAGGGAACCATCAAATAATGCATTAATAACAATAAGAATACCAAATAATTAAATAAGTAATCAGTATCAATCAAATAAATATTTTGCACAATCAGAATACTTCGTATATAAAAGATGGTCTTCATTCACCTACTACGAGTGGGCAGCTTACGCAAAACATTTTGTGTAGAAACCATTCCAAACAAATCAAATTTCTCAGTCGTGCAAGATTTTAAATTTTTTCTTCGATAGCAAAAATGGCTTATATGGCTTATACATGGTCACCAACCATATATGGAAACTTTTACGTTTTTCCCTGCAATTTATTCTAGCACCACGATTTTCTTTTACTTTAAAGATGGTGATATGACCAAAATATCGGCCAAAATTGTAGAACCGATTTCTGGAAATATTCCTAGATTCATCTTAGATTTTTTTTTTAATTACCACAATTTCGGTCGTTTGTCCTTATCTTTTGTACCAGTTACGTTTTTAATAATATTTGTTAATAACAGTTTGTTAGTAGCAAATTTCTAATGAAAATGAGCTATTAAAATAAGACCTATAACCAGGACAGTGAGATTAGTGCCAATCCAGCCTTCCTAATAATTTTTGATTAGTCTTTAAATTGTATTTATATCCCATATACTTATTTTTATATCAGTCTATCTATCTATCTATACAAAGTTTCAAAGATCTTGATCTTTGCTCTTTTAATTAATAAACAGATAAATTATAGGCGTACTAGTTTTTAGGCCCCTTTTTAATTTTACGTTTAGACTGTTAAAATCTCTCAGTGGTTACTATTTTGATATCACCTTTTGCAAAAAATTCAAAGTAACAAATCCATTTATTTGCACAGTTGTTTTAGTTTGTGAATTTCAATAAATGGCTAACACTAAAAACTTAGACTTCTTACAAAGTGAACTTGCGTTCAGGAACTGTGCCCACTTCAAGATCCCGGGTCTAAGTAACGAACTTGTCCAAGATCTTACTGCGAAATATTAATGCACACAGAACGGTGACGTTCCATATTAAACGATGTTTTCAGATCGACAAAGCTTTGCACTTCCACTTTACTGTACTTTTTATTAAATCAAGCAGTAGGAATATATATATATATATATATATATATATATATATATATATATATATATATATATATATATATATATATTTAATCGATTGTTCCCCTGAACTTGAAATACTTGATTTAATCTTCCGGTGTTTGTCCTCTTTACCTCCCAGAATCTCTTCTTCCGATCCAAATGCTCCTTCGTCCTCTCAGCTATACACTTCTTTCCAAGTTGTGATGTTTTGTGTTGAAATTTAATCTTAATTTTATTCCGGTATTCGGCACGATCCTCAAGATTTCCTATGTTCACCTGTTATAAGTCCTTCTGGACTTCTTTCAGCCATTCCGTGCCGCATTTATTATATGTTATAATCTTGAGTATTTTCTTCGGAAGATATATATATATATATATATATATATATATATATATATATATATATATATATAAGGCGAAAGTTTCAGTAAAAAATAAATGGTAATGAACAGCTGTATTCAATACCATATTGAATAGTATTCCGAATAACAACTGTTTAATATCAATACTTTGAAAACAGCTGTTTTGTATTTTATTTAGACCTATACTATTAAGGAAGGAGCTACTTCTTTATTTAGCTATATAATATTTTGTGGGATTTGAGTTGGAAAATATTTCCTATTTTGGATTTCTTTAAAAAATTTCAAAAATTTTTAGTGAACTTCAATTGTAGGTTGAATAGTTTCAAGATTAAGATTTATATATTAAATTGTAGTTATAAACATAATTTCTATTATTATTAATAAATATATAGGATCTTTACAATCCATCATTAGTGTATATATATATATATATATATATATATATATATATATATATATATATATACATACATACATACATACATACATATAGTTCCTAGCAGATATACGCAGATACTGTACATGCAGTTATGCTAATTTACGCAAATTTTAAACAAGTTTGAAATCAGAATTTTAAAATAAAGATAAAATTGTATTGTGTTATTGTTACTTTTTTGAAATTTGCTTCTATAACGTCAGCCAGACATCTGAGTGGCGTTATTACTTATCAGTTATAAATTGCATGTTCGACAAACCGAGGCCAAAGTCCAAAGTCGTCAGACGAGCTCAGCGAGGGACCCATATTTCAATTAATAAAAAAAAATTCTTCGTGTTAACGTACTTTACTTTGTAGATCATGACGCATGACAACAAAAAACATTGTAACTATATTAACCATCCCCTCCAAACAGACAGACAGATAGACAGCAATAAGCTATTGATCAGCTCTAAGTGTTTTCACGTCACAGACAGTTAATGCACAGTTTGAGTTCTACCGATGCGTGACCAATAGAACGATAAATTATTCAAATTTGTTGTCAATCGATAAATCGCAAGGTGAATGAATTATAAATATTGTAATTGCGCCATAGTTGGAGAAGTGATTTTTCTTTGTGTGCTTTCTGTTTGAAATTATTTATTGTGATAAATAAACTGCGTAGTTGGTTATTTGTTGCTTTAGTATTTTGTGCAAGAATGGCTTTTTAAAACACAAAGATGTTTAAGAGGCTATTGTGTCTGCTGAATCAAAACGTTATTTCCGGAGTCTTAAAGTGTTCAAAAAATGTTACCAAAACCTTTACTCAATAAATATTTTTAGTTTCTCTTACTGAAGTTAGACCAACACTATGAGTTCTTTATACTCTTTGCTTTATACTGTCGTAGTAACAGAAATACTATGTATGCAATAATGTTTTAAAGTATATATTTTTGCTGGATTTTAAGTGGAATTACTAAACTAGAATAAACTTTTTGTCAAAAGTGTGCTACAAAAACACTTGACGTTTTATTCCCGATATGATCGTCATTGTAGAATTGAAAGTTGCGTTGAAATTAAAATATCAGTTTGTGCAGTTTGTCATACGGATTGTGTGAGTACAGTCATATTTAAAAATTGTGAGGTAAGAAATGACGAACTTCGAAACATTTTAATAATGAACTCTCAACCTATTTTGCTCGCGATAATTTAAGCTATTAAAAAAACCAGTTTTATTTTCACATAGTTATACCATAATTATGAACGCTAGAATTCTTACACGTGTGTGTGTTTATTGACGAAGCGAAGCGAGGTCTTGTTTCAACTCGACCGTTTGATATTGTGTTTGTGTTTGTTTCTTACACGGTTTTGGTCAAACGCATTGACAGGTTGTTTTAAAGTCTGTTATAGAAGTACCTTGTATAAAGCTTCAACACTTATGTATTATCATTTTTCCCCATCTACTCCCGTTTTTAGACGACGGCCTCTGCAATAAAGAGTGTAGGAGTTTTAGTTAAACGCACTGTTAAACTGTCTTGAATTTGATAAGAAGATACCTTGTATAAAGCCCAAATGACGTAAGTTTTTCCCATTCATTTCTGTTTCAAAAACGATGACCTCTGATTCAACTTTGGGAGTGTAGTTGCTGGTTATTTCCCGTAATATTGGCTGAACGGCAAAACCTATCATAATTTTGACCACTACATGAAGAAAGAGCATACAATTTCCAATCAAGTTGGTCCAGTAACAATTTTCGTAATTATGACTGTTACCGGTTAAATTGGCGGAAATTATTACGTTCAGTATATTAATTAAGAATTAATACCCTGTTCACAGTTTTGAATATCCTTTTGAATCGTGTTTGAGCTACAAATGAAGCTCGTTCCATTCATTGAAATTCCCTGTTATTTTGATGATTTGTGTGTGTGTGTGTGTGTGTGTGTGTGTGTGTGTGTGTGTGTGTGTGTGTGTGTGTGTGTGTGTGTGTGTGTGTGTAACCTCCATCCACAATCATGATTTCATTTAAATTAAAAAAAAATAGATTATGAGTAACAATTTTAAAAGGTTATTTTCAATCGATTATTTCAGCTGACTTAATTTTCATTGTTGCTGAAAACAAGGTCGAATGGATATATTGCTGTTTTTAAATGGTATTTTTAACATTTTGAAAGTGATATTAGTAAACTTCCCTTTCTTGTAATACAAAATGAAACCTCAAATGAAACTGAAAAAAATTCATAGTTTTTTAACCATTTTCTGTAAATATTACAAACCAGAATGAACGTAGTATCTAACTGAAACACTAAATGGCAGTTTATAAGGGTTGAAGTCCATTTTATACCAGTTTATTGAAAATCTTCTGGATGATTTTTCATTGTAAATTTTTTTAAATATATACTTCACTGTATATTTTTACCACTTCAAATGCATTACACATACAGAACTTTATAGTTTTGCGTACGTTTCAGACAGCAAATCGCCATCGTCAAACACTCCCGTGATGACGGACGAAGTAATAAGAGATAAAATACAAACCGGAAGCATGGAACAGCTGGCGGAAATGGTATTGCGGGGGGAAGGCGAGTCTCTGCTTAACTATAAGAGCGATAATGCCGACGTTCAGGCGTTTTTGAACAACGTGCCTACGTACATGGTAAGTATAAAGCCGGATGGCCACTAAATGCGGAGTGGATCTACGCTGAGAGGAGCTGAGCAGGGCGGAATGAAGGTGAACGGCAAGAATTCAGTCAGTTTTAATGAACAAATTTGTACCTTTTAAATATAAATATTTAGGCGTACTGTAACGGATTTTAGGAAAATGTTTAAAAACCGTAACTTAAGGAACGATAATCTAGATAATGAAAAAATTAAATTTGGAGGCGTGGTTAGCGTGGTAGGGGAAGCGGAGTCAGGGAAACCAGAGTTGAGTCAGCTTCAAAACCGAAGCTAGTCGACGCTATGTGGAGGAGAGCCCAGCGACTCAGCTTTACTACGCTCAGCTTCGTTACACTTTCAATAGCCGCGTTTACATTAAAAACACTAGATTTAGTTTCGAATTCGTAGTCCGCTCCGCATTTGGTGGCCACCCGTCTAACGATGTATTACTGTATATCGGGAACCTGTTATGATGTCATTCAGATATGGTTTTCATACTACTGCTGATAGATCGGTAATAATCGATAAATAATTTTGACAAAATATATGTTAACGGCCATGATATTGGATCAAAAATTTTGAAGTTAATTTACAAGTAAAAACGTTACAGTTTTATTCAACTTTGTCAACAACATCGTCAACAATTTGTTGCATTACAGTGTCATTAAGATGACTTCTAGAAACAACTATAAGTGCTATGTTTTTGTCTGACAGCATTGCTCTTAAAGACACTATACATTTATATTTAAGTATTTAAACATTACAGTATTATTAAATGCTTTCATTATTTTGATTTAAAGAATTTTTGTTTACAATAGATTAATTAATTACCTTAAAAAATTAATTTTTGGTTTTCTAGGTAAATTTTGTTTTCATTGAAATACATTTTGGAAAAATTATTGGCTTTTACAGTGTTTATTTTTTGTGTTTGCAATGTGAATACAAAGTGTTATGATTGGGCGAAAATTCGATTTTTAAATTATATCGGAAATATCAGTTTTTATGTGCCCCGAGTTTAAAAAGCGATTTTTACCTAGATATTTGTGTGTGTGCGCGCGCGCGTGTGTGTGTTTAGCTTGTGTATGCTTTGAAATAATATTTTTTAAAACAAAATTAATAATAAATAATGCTTATTATTCTTTTGAGCCAACAACTATTTAAAATGAAGTAAAATTAAGAACAATGGTGTTTCCATTATGTACCGCAAAACACTTACGTAAAATAATATCTACTAAAAATTCGGGGCGAATTAGAAATTTACGTAATTTCTTAAAATCTGTTTAACCGGGTCTATAGATTTGGCTAAACTTTGAGCGAGATCTTTTTCGATTTTCCAAAATTATGTTTATTTTCCGGTTATCTTGTCGGTAGTTTTTTCTAGACTGACACGCTTTTTTTTTGTTGATAACGTTTCAAATAATGTTATTGAATGAGCTAAAGTTATTTTTATTATTTATTTATCAAAGTTATTTTGATCGACTATTTTGATTTTTGTTTGCTTTTTTCATGTTCTAAATTATTACAAAAGTACCAAGTTGGTACTAAGAAAAGGATCTAATCTTTAATTCTTACTTGGAGTAAATCTATTATTTGGAACTAAAACAGTAGCAGCTTTTATAACTAATATTATGTTACTGTTTCAATAGTTACTTTACATCTGTTAAATTACTTCTAGGTTATGTTATGAAATTTCAAGTGTAAGATAGATAGAAGCCATTTAAGTGAATGCGTAACACCTACTTCTTGTTGCACCCGTTAAAAAAAATAAATGATTTGCTCTATTTAGGTTCTAAAAGTACCAAAACAGTACTAAGAAAAGGTTTTGATCTTTGTTTTTTACTTGCGGTGCTTTTTGTATCTGTCAAAAAACATATTATGTGGAATTAAATCAAAGGCAGCTTCGGAACTACTACATGCTACTGTTTTATCTGTTACTTTACACTTACAACAGAACCAGTAAATTTGTTAAATTAATTTTAGGTTATGTTATGAAATTTCAGTGTAAAATAGGTAGAAACCATTTACTTGCCCGAGTGACACGCATGTAACAAATGTTTTTGTTGAACACATTTCGAATAACGTAATTATAAGTGAGACAATTTTTACACTATTTAGGATCTAAGTTATTTCAAAAGTACCAAAAAATTTACTAAGAAAATTATTTGATCTTTGTTTCTAACTTTGAGTATTTTTGTATCTGTTAAAAAACACATTATGTGAAACTAGAACAGTAGCAGCTTCAGAAATACTGTTATGCTAATTTTGTGACAGTAACTGTGAAGTGAAACAGTAGAAACGTTTAGGTTATGTTATGAAATTGCAGGGCAAGATAGAGGCAGTGCACGCAGCCGCTAAGGAAGGTGACCTGCGGGCGCTGCAGTACGCGCTTGACCGACGCAAGTTCGCCGTGGCCCGAGAGAACCGCTCGCCTCTCCGCCTTACCCCACTGCACGTCGCCGCATTGTACAACCGTACCTCGGTGCTGAGGTTTCTAGCCGGGAGGTTTCCTGAGACCATGTACGCACGCGACCTGAATGGGCGTACGCCTTTGCACTACGCGGCGACGCTAAGAGACAACGCCCACTTCTACAACCTGCTCGTGACGCTGGGAGCGGATAAGAACTTTGAGGATGAGGTATGCAAACAAGTATAGAGTATTGTAGCTTTAAAGGTTGGGTTATAAAAAATATTGGGAATATTTTCGTACTTACACAATAGCATAAAGTGAATTACTTTGAGTGGTTTCAACTATATGTAGACTATATTAAGGCTGATATTAGTTACTGGGGATATATATGCTTAAGTGGTCACTGATTGTTTCACTGGCACAAATTACTTCGTGCACAGTTATCTGAAATAGAAAATTCCGGAAATACTAAGTTCATCTTATTTAAAAACGCATTTAGAATAATAATTCCAATAAAGTAATGAAAGCACTTGCATAAAAGAGTTAAGAGTATTTTTTGCTTAAATTACGTAGTTTTAGCAAACATCGATATTCAATTTATCAGTTAAAATGAAAGAAAAAATGATTTTTGTAACCGTTAACTCATTGTATTTTTTTCGACAATTTCTACATGAACGATTTCAGTATTTACTATTTTGTTTTAATGAAAGTCAAAGATGACAAAAACATAAAAAACAGTTAAAAATATTGTTAATTTATAACGTAACAATCATAAAATAGCTCTCAAGTATTCATTTAGGTTATTTCATTTTTAAGCCTATATTATTGACGTAGTTAAACAGTTGCAAGCATAACGAGTGCAGCATGTTGGCTTGGCCCGTGAAATGGGCAGTAGTATTCTAAAATACACTAATGAAAACTTTTTTGTGAACACATATAAATCATATTAATACTAAATCCTATACGAGTGTTCCAATTACAGTAGAAAGGCTTCAATTGCGACAAGAATATATGTCAGTATCATTTTCATAATTTACCTTTGACTTATGTTGCCAGGACGGTAAGACGGCCGAGTTCTACCTCCATAACCCAGACCACGTGACCCACAATCAGCTGTTAGCCGAGTTCGAAAGTCGACCCGAAGGGGAACGCCCGGTTACATCCGCGCCAGAAGAACTATCTGATAAAGGTAACGGTCAAATTCACTTTATTCCACTCTGTTAGAGATTATATTTAATAATTTAGTTGATGGCCATGTTTTTTTTAGATGCAATACCTATAATCAGGAGTACCAACACCTGTCGAAATTTCCCTCAGTAGCGTTTATTACAATTTGTATCTTGTTTTTAATACAACCGTAACAATTTGTATTAGAACCTTTGTACCACAAAATCAAAGGCGTATGAGAGTGATGGGGGAGATTCTAACTGTTATAGAGTCGAGAAAAAAATTAAAAATAATTTAAATAATGCTATAATTTAACATCAGAATTATTGAACATTATTGAACAGAATTATTGAAGTTATTAAACATGTAAAACATTAACATAACATGGTTATTAAACATTTTATTATACGTATTAGACTAAACTATTAATTAATGTAGTCCTCATATACTATACGACTGAAATATGACAATTTTCAATATTTTATAAAATTAATAAATATATACTACAAATTAAAATAACACATTGCATTTAATTAAAATTCTTTTATTCACTTTATTTTACGAAAAACAAGCAATGGCTGATTTTAATATCTCAGAAAAAACGTCTTAGTGATCAACTTATATTGTTATTGCCATATTAATACAACGTATAAAAGAACATACATTTTGAGTATGAGGAGATAAGGAGAATGAAAATATGCTCCTCCCCGCAGACTAGCTGCACCTATTCAGAGGATTTAGACGTACCTCGTGGTACCCGAGTCTACACACACACTTACAACACTACACTTAAGACGTTAACACTTTACACTCACACTTACATTTAGGGTGGCGATAATAGCCTCAATGTGCTTTTCATCTTAAAAAAAAATATGCTCTACATAATATGAGTATTAACAAAATTTTATTGGAAAATCAGCTTTCAATAAATAGCGTAAAATAGAGTCAAGATAGCGTATATACCGATCCATGATGATTTAAGCACAGATCATGATATTCAGAACGTCTTATGGAATCTTCAAGATTTGTTCTTTAGCTTTCATAATTTTTATCATACAAATTGTTCTGGTAACAGCCGTTAGATAAGCAGCAAAATCTATTCATTGATTTGGAAATGACAGCAATCCATGATCTAAAAAAGGTAACTACTTATTTCACGTTTTTAAAATTTGGTTTTACCGTTAAAATCTGCCTAAATTAGCACTTTATAATTTTCAATTTTAATTGGTAATGTCAAATAATAATTTCTACTGAAATTGAAGCTGATAATTTTTGTAAAATTTTACTTTCAAAATAACATAAAGTGCAAAATTTGATTGTTCTTCAGATTTTCAATAACTGAAATTTTAATACGTTTTAACTGATATTGCTGGGTATCGAATTTGTCGAAGAGAAACTACAAATACATTTTGGTGCCAAATTAAATTTTCACATATGGAAATAGTTTTGGTAAATTCATTCTTATCCCGCAATTACTTCTCTTTTAAACACAAATCGTGTCGAAGGAAGACATTAGTCCATGCGAAACTAATAATTAATCAATGGCATATTGTTTTATGACTCGAAAACAACTATGGAGAAATATATTTCACAAAACTGACAATTATAATCGCAATACATAACAGAACATCTTAACAAACATCTTACACGATAATAAAGGCAAGTTCAAATCAAGTTTTATGTTATTCGATTTGTTTTTTGGAATATTTTAGAACTTTCAGTAAAAATAAAAGAATAATTACACAAATTTAAAAACGGCAACATAACGTAATTTTAAAAATAAAAATTAGTTCATAACCTTCTCTCTTAGTTTTTGTTTCAGACACGAAACAAAACTATAAAGTGTTACAATTACGTCTTAAACCACAGTATAGCAATAAAGTCAACTTCTGACTTCAAGCCGTAATATCATTTTAAGCATTTATGGACTTTGCATGAAAGGTTTTACGTATATTTTTTTCTGTGATATTTGATTACGTCATCCTATACATTATCTCTATGTGAAAAATTAAATGTCTTTATTAAAAAGACGATATTTCAAATAAAGTACACGCAGTTGATTTTTATTAATTAACTTACAAAACATTTTTTTATACATGTTTCCAAATAAAAGTTTTGGTGTTATCAATTTAGTAAATATCCCGTAAACATTCCCTGATTGTATTTTCACTTTAATTGTATTCCCTGGCGGTATCTTTCAGTTGGCGAACTCACAGATCGGTCGACACCGCTCACAGATTGAAGCCACCACAGATTCTTTAGTTTTTCATGTCTACGTTGTGTCTAAGCAACTTACTGTGAGATAAACATATCATATACTTAAATCTGCTTAAACACTGTAATTTATATACTTGTATATACACTATATAAGTCATAAATAATATTAGTGAATAATTATAACAAATAATTTGACATATTTTGACACAGGTGGGTGAATATTTTATCAACACTTTGTGCATTTTGATTAAACAGCAGACATTTAATTTAAGCTTGTGATTGATCTATTAAAACTGAGCATGTTCTGATGCATTTTAAACAGCTGATTCATTTAATTTTATTATTAATAAGCTGGATATAGGTGATTGAATGGTTGGTATAGTAAAACTTCGTTGCAGCAAATGTAACATTTAATTTTCAATTAATTAATCTATCTACCATCAATTGTCTCCAAAAACCTATAATTCTATCCTTTTTTTACCACAATTAGGTGGATTTTTAAAAAATACCAGATTTCTGCCTAGGTGAATTGGAAATTTATTGCTTTCTTTGGAAACTTATATTATGTGCTTGTATGCCAGAAGTTTCGAAAAAAGAAGAATAAAATCAACCTGAAATAAAAACGATTGGTTACAGCTGATAAGCTTTTTTTTACATTTATTTTTCTTTACTGGAGACCACATTGTTTATTGCCTATATAAAACCACTAAACTCATGAAATTCTGTACAAACACTGGTTCTTTCAGTTGACAATGACACCGTCTCTTCACGTCGAGACAACGACGATCTGGAATCACTGGCAACGTTGGAACGCTACGTGCAACAACTCCACAATCCTGTCGACGCTGCGGACAGCTTACTCAAACAATATTTGACACACGACATATTCGATCGACTGAAATTGCGCGTGACAAAATTAGACCACAGCCTCCTAGATATACTGCAACCGGTTTTCAAAGACGCAGACACTTTCGGATCGATCAGAGTGCCTGATTATGAGTCGTTCGTAGTTTTTGAAGAATTATTAGTGCCGTTAACAAAAGCATTGAACGGAATTAGTGGGGATTTGGAAGACCATCCGGAATCAAAGTTTTTCACGAACGAAAAAGATAACTACGACATTATTTTAGACAAAACCGGCAGAATATTACAATACTGTAAAATTGAATGTTGTAGAAATCTAGAAGAATTCTCGTTTCCGGTTAATCTAACACTTCCTCAATTAGAAATAATCGAAAACGGTCTGACTACTATTATGATAGAACATTACAAGACCAAAGATAAGACGGTAATACCAGAATATTTTGTAGAAGATCTGACCGGAGCGTACTGCAGCGTCTGTGAGATTTTACAAAGAGATTCGGAAATCTACAAACAGCTGGACTTTTACAATCTGTTGGACAAAGAGCTGAACTTTGAGAAACATCGCGGGAGAAACTGGCCGCACGGTAGAGGAGTTTACATAAACCCGAACGGTAACATCACCGTATGGATAAACATCCAGGAACATGTCAAGGTCATTGTAACTTCCAGTGAAGAAGATAAAGGAAAACTGGGAATAATCTATAAGAAGTTGGGAGAGCTGATGACGGACCTGCAACGAAAAGTGAAATTCAAATGGGACGCGAAACTCGGATTCTTGACTTCGGATCTGAACTTTGTTGGCAACGGGTTGAAGTTCTCCGCCGTACTGAGTTTACCGCATTTAGGCGAAGACGTGTATGAGTTGCGGCAGGTGTGCGATGACCACGGTCTGGCCGTCGAACCGGGTAACGGGCGGAAACTGTTCACGCTCAAGAACAAGCGGACACTAGGCTGGACGGAGTACGAGGCTTTCAGGGAATTCGCTGCGGGTGTGTCGGGTGTAGTTGATCTCGAGAGAAACAGGTCGAGGGCCAAAGCGGCCAAGTTGAGTAAGATTATTAGTAATTTTATCGGCAAGAAGTGAGCGGTACCGCATACTTCGCAGGTCTAATATGCAGAAAGAAACATATAAAATTTATATTGTACTACATATCTACCTCCTTCTATCCCAATAGCAACCATCCTCGTTCCCCTCGATTACCAATTGAATCATTCTCACTCGCTATTGATTATTCATAAGTCTATGCCAAAGTGAGAGAAAACTCTACAGGAGTTTATAAATTTCAGAGATAATGTGACCAAGTTAAGAGATCAAACAAGGAAATAGAAAACAATTGCCACTGTGAAAACAATAAGCAGATACGAGTACAAAAAGTTACTATAGTTCAGAAAAAGAAATTAAAAAACATTTATTTGTTACTTTGACAAGTTCCATACAGTCAAAAAATAAATAAAATAAAATTCTTCAAACTTTCAAAACCGAGAATAATTAAAATAACCGTCCTTTATTTTATTATTTCATAACAAGAACAAATTTAGTTGATCTTGTTATCTGCTAGAGGCCACTTTAATAATATTCATATTTGTATTAACATAAAACATCTGATTAAAAGAAGCAAAACGTCGGTCAAATATTTAAAAACAGCTGCTTTTTTAAATCTTCAGTGATACTGTATGCGTATGTCAGTTTTAGGTAATAAAAGAAATTAGGCCTAAATGGGTTAATTATATTAGACTATTTAGACTGCTAACGATAGTTAATTATATTTAAAGTGTTGTTACAATCTGTAGTAAATTAAGTACAACTGACTGAAAATAGCTTATCACTGTTAAAAAATTAAAAGATCAAATATTGCATATCAACTTCTTTGAGAGCTCAATAAATATTTCTGGTTTTCTTTCCTCTGTAAAAATTTCTTATACTTTACTTCCAAAATTAAAAATTTTATATTCCAAAATTTCCTGTCCAAAACATTACCACAACGTGAATTGTATTAGACGTGATTACAGTTCTTCAGTTGAAATTATCACATTGCTACGAAAATTACACCAAATTTGCAATTCGTAATGTTAACAGTTCTGCGTAGCCTCATATGGTTTGAAAATATTTTTCTTATTTAAAACAGATGTTAAAAAACTACATTTTACAAAATCTGTTTTAACTTTTGATCACATTTTGCTTAAATGTTGTCCATAACTACCCAAATTAAACATCCCTATATATATAAAATCAAAATTCACCCTAATTTCTCAAATCATTTATTTTTCTTAAATTTTGGTCATACATTAAAGTTCTATGTGTAGCAAATCTGAAGTAAAATAAATCTATAGTGGGGGGTAATTTAAAAGAACTAAACATAAACCCTGACCGTCGTTAAATTTCTTTTCGGATTTTTGGTTTACTGAAGAACGCAAATTTGTTAAATTTCAATTTATTACTCTAGCTTTAGCTAATACAAACAAAATTTTAGCAAAATCTGATAAAACTGATTTCGAAAAATTAGGCCACGTTTTTGTCTGTAGCTTCTGAAATAAACATTTTTGTAGCAATATTTGAAATGGGATAGTTTGTTTTTAAAGATTAATTATTCTTTTGTATAACAGTTAATATAAAACATTTTAGTCAGGAATGTACATAAAGTGTAAATATTTAACAAAGTAAATAGATTCGGAAGTAGTAGGGCCAAATGTGTATGGGGTGACTTGAGAACAATGTGCCAAAAATCTGGATGACCCACTTGTCAACAAAAATTAAGAACCTTCCTTAAATCTCACATTTTGTTTCCAAAACATACAAGTACTTAAAAAATAACTTTAATTATTTTGAAGTTGTATTTCTTCCACCTAATTTTTTACCTGAGAAAAGAAAAAAAGGGGAAAGTGAGAGAAAATTTACCCACTTTTGACTTAGTTTACCACTCAATGACTCATCATAGTTTCTCTAAAACTACCAAATAGATTACAATGAAACTTTGTACACATCTTCTTCTAAGGTCTTAGACACTAGCTAAGAAACAGTTTTTAAAAATTTTATACACAAAGGGTAAAAATGGTGTAAAAATAACTTTACATTATATCTCTATATCTTCAGATCCAAAAGATGTTGAGAGTTGAAATTTCGTACACAGGTTATATCTTAGGCTTTGAAGGTGCATAAAGAAATGGCTTTCCAAAAATCCTCCGCTAATGGATTAAAATGTGGCAAAAAACGAAATTTACATTTTAATCTGTATTTCCAGATCCAATTTAAAAATAAAATTTCCTATGAAGTTTTAGTTTTATTTAGATTTTTTAGGAACTCAGAGAAATGGTTTTCAAAAATGCCATCACTAAAGGCATTACGTTATAATGCACAATTTGTCTGTTTTCAGTGGAACGCTGCTTGATAGATTTCAATGAAAATCTTTATACTTAATAATACAATAATTGTTTGCAAGTTTTAGGCTACATTAAACTGTCACAGGTTACTTTTATTGAAAACAAAATGGCGGTCACTCAAAATACTTGATTTATTTTAAAACGGAATATTCGTGCTCTAAAAGCTAAACAGAACATGTCTGTACACTTTTTACTTCTAAGGTTAGTTTTGTGTGCATTGTATGCATTGGAAAACAAAAACTGATGTTAAAGAAATTTATATCTGACTGAATGTTTTTTGTTTACGTTGAAATGCCAATTTCGTCAGCTGTTTATTTCGAAACTACTTTCGATTTCAATGGAAACGTTTAAATTTGTTAAATACAATGATCAGTAGGTTTTAGACTACCTCAAAACTTTCATTCGTCTATTTGAAACAAAATAGCGAGCACTCAAAATGTCTGTTTTATTTTAAAATGGGATATTTGCAGCAGTTCTAGCAGTCCATCCTAATAGGTCGACCAACTGACACGGTGTAATTTCTCCGTGTAAAATATCATTTGTCTGGTTACAATATCTTAATGCCAGGAGTGGGTATTTAGGGCTTTAGGCCAAAAATATGACTGCAATTTTGCCAGTGATTTGGAAAAATTACTACATCTACACCTACTCTTGATATATTACTAGGTTTATATAAAAAACAATGACTTATTTGGTAAAAAAAAATGTCCACTAAAACATACGAATTTACTGAAGTTTACATTAAAACAACATGTTCAAAACAACTTTAAAATTAAGTGTAACTTTTATTTAAAAAATGTAATATGAAAAACGTTATATATTTTAAATATTTTGAATTATTGCCATTTTGAAACGGTTCAATTATTTTGCTGGGTAGGGTAAAACATTTGTACAAGCTATCACAAAAATCGATATTTATACCAAGTTTGAATTAAATTGTACTAAAATTTGCGAACACTAGGAGTGCTAAACACACATACACATACGTGATATATATAACCTTAAAAGAGTGATATTAATAATTGACACTCATTTCATGGTTCCATTGCTCATTTTCCAGTAGAATTGTGTAAAAAGGGGTAATTTTGTGAAATCTTAATGCGATATTTATGTTTTTTACGCAATGCATCAGTCGTAACTTTACAATTTTAAAAGGGATTTACAAATATTCACGTGTTTTATGGTTAGGGATTGTAAAGAATACATTATTTTCAATTTTAAATCACAATGATAATACTACTGCCTTAACGGATATTTAGTGCAGTTTGCGAAACTGGGGCGAGAAAATATAATTTTTAAATGAAAAGTTACGTTTTTTTAAAAAAAAACAAAGAGGAAAAGGATTTTGAAAAGAAAAAAAGATAGGGTTGGGTTCGGGTTCAGTGAAGTGTACCATCTACCAGATTTCTTTGGCATATTTTATAATATAAGATGTGCACTGAGATTAAATAGATTAATTAAAAACTAAATTTGTTTATAAAATTAATAGCCTAAAAGTGGGAACGAACTAAACGTTCAGTGGCAAACATGTGCTTGTTTTTGTACTTATAGTGGATAAGTGTAAGATGTAAGATGTAAGAGTCTTATATGTTAAATATATAGGCCTATACTGTTTCCTTCCAACCATGATTTAAATTATTACTTTTCATATTGACCGTGGGTCAGAGTTTGCCTGTGTCCGTGTACAAGAGTGTAAAAAGGAGTAGCCTAATTCATTCAGAAACATTTACGACGAAACTACAAATTTTGGCATAATGTGTGACGTACCTTAGTTGTATCTGTTTTTTAAACAAATTATAAAAACAAAAGACTGAATTGTTTATGTTATTGTCAAAGTGACTAAAGTGGTTTTAAATCTATATAACAATTACTATAATAATAATTTTGTAAATTAAATGTTAACGTTTGTCAAATAAGTGTTAGATGTTCATATTAATCTTTACTTTAATTAAGGTCTTTTCAATAATTTACTGGACCTAATAGTTTAAACAAACTTTTAGGTAATTAGGATTATGAGCTATTTTTTCGTCTAGTGCTCTATTTACTCACCTAATAAAAGCTATCGGGGTTTCGAAATTTTACTGTTTTCATCTTTAGGCAGTAATACAAAATGTCAAATCCCTCGGTTACGAGTTGCACGTATCGTTTGGCCAAACCAAATTTTATTGTTTGTATTTAATAGTGTTTGTGACATGTGTTTTCAATGTTTTGTTTAACCTTGTGACTACCTCGACTGAGGGATATTTTGTATTACGGCCTGAAGATGAAAAAATAAGGTTTCGAAACCGCGGTGGCCTTTACGAGGTGAGTAAATGACCACTAGACGAAAAAATAGGTCATAATCCTAATTATCTAAATATGTGGTCCTGTGGCTATGTTGCAATAATGAAACTTTAAAAAATTAACTTTCATAAAATTAATGGTAAATTCAATTTAAAAAAAACTCAAAATTTGGAAACAATGTTAATAATTACATATGTTGGTTAGCATGCGCGTGGTTTTGAGTTACCCAGGTAATGAAAGAAGAAATGAAGGTAATGAGAAATCAAAATAATATTAAATAAATGTATAAATAAATAATTAATTATACTTCCTTACTTTTTGACGTTTAAATTATTACTTATTGTTTAATTGTTTTTTATATTCAACATTCAAATTTGGGGTGTAAAAAAATTAACTATAAAGTTTCTTACCGAATTACTACCGGACCTCGCTCGTTAACCAATATTCCGAGTATACGTATCAAGTGTGGACAGTGCCTTGTAAGCAGCTTCCATTGTTCCCCCTGTAAAGTAGCAGGCTAAAGTGAAAATAACGCGTAATATCTTAAAAAATAAAAATAACTTAAAAAATATACAAAAGATAAAACAGAAACTTGAAGCATAAAAAGGTAAGCATTGGTGATTATATTCGAAACGGTTTAAGATGCGTTTGTGAACTTATTCAGTTAATTTTTGTTTTCGAAGTTTTTGTACGTATTATTGTAATATTCATTTGAAATTTTTGAATTTTTATTCAAGTTTTTCCAAAGAGCATTTTAAAACACTGGTCGAAGAAAAAAACAGTTCTATTTTGATTTTTTCAAATACTATTGCTAACAAATAATCAATTAAGATAATTTTAAAATGTATTTTTTTAAAAACATATCTGCAAATTTGTCTCAAATAAATATTGGTTACGACTTGCGGTTATTAGTGAAAATATTTATCAATTGTTTCTACACTAATTTTTCCGTTTTAAACAAGCTAAATTAATTAATTTAAAAAAAGTAATAACTTACAAAATTACAACTACTTTACAACTATGTAATTAAAAAACTTCTATAGCCTTCTGTTTAATATACTTAAAGTATATTATTATTTCTATAAATGAAAGTATGCCACAGTATAAAAACTATTTTACAGAAACCGCGCTAGTTCTTTACTGTTTTTTTTAAATTACAAAAAATCCCCGACTGTCTCAAACAGGCTTGAAGATGTTTTTATAAAGAGGTGTTTCTTTTATAAAAAGTGACAACTCTTGTAGAACTAATGGAAATGTTTTCGCCCCAAATACTTCAAGTTAAAAGGGGTGATTTTTCCAAACTCCGTGTATTTTTAATATATTAAACGTTGCATTGTTGATAAAGTAAAAAAAAATATCAAAATTTTCTGTGATAAATTAATAATGTCCTTAACTTCATTGATTTTATGTTGTTCAAAACTACTAATCATAAGCACTACTTAAACAGAAAGTTTTTTATCTGTTGTATTGTTGTGTAGTAAATATTACTGTAAAAATAAAAATAAATATTTTAAAACATTAAAAATGTTTTGTTTTTTTGATAAAAGAAAGAATATTGTGCCAAACTACGAATGATAAAGGCTACGCAATATTCTTTGAATTTAATTTATTATATCGTGCACTCAACATGATTAGTGACCAGAGTGCTAGTGTTAAGCTTTCAAAACAAAATTTAATTTCTCATGAGGCATGGTCGTTAATAAAAATATTCATTTTGTATACCGACATGTATTGGTTTTCAGATATTAAAAAAACTAAATTTAGTTACATAAATTGAAAACGTTGTTCTTCTTCTTTTGTGCATTATTTTGAATTGTCTGTAAAAAAGCATGTATTTATTTAATTTACTTGATTCATTTTGTCCTCTACAGCAATAAATACTTCATAAAGTTAAATTTTATAAAAACGATACTACTACTCTAAAATAAAAATCAATAAATTCGTTCAATTAAAATAAAAACACGTATAAAAAAGTAATCTAAATGTAGCTTAAGAGATCGAAAAAAGTAATCAAACAATCCTTTCCGCTTATCAAAGAGACCTTCAGAAGAGTGAAGCTATAACATTACACCAACCTGACAAGGTTTAGCCTGTATTTGTCATATTGACTTAGTTCGTCAATACCATAGTGTTCCATATTGGGGGTTCCTACTGACCTTAGACATTCCTGGCCAATGATTGCCGTCTTGGAGCACGGTTTCCATCAGCGTTTTCATTTTCTCTGCCTCCGGGGTACCTAATCAGATCGTATTTTCTTAGGGTTTGAAAAACTTGCACGGTTGTCAGTAACGTCGGGCTCTCCTCTATGGGGATTGTGTTTGGCAACCCAGGGGAGGTGTGCTTCTAAGTTTAACTAGATACCTCTTTGCTGCCTCCTCTATTCCAAGTTTGCTCTTCTCCGCTCCCAATAGACATTTGTAGGCGGCCTCACTGATTAGAGATGTTCAAAATCATCTCTCACTTTTCATCGCAGGTTGGGTAGGTACGCGTCCCCTACAATTTTTTGTGATTCACTGCTTGTGGCTGTACAGGTTAGGTATAGTCCCGAACGTTTTCTCAAGTCAGAGTTATTTTCACTTCCCATGGCCACGTTTGCCAGTTTTCCAGGGATTTGTCGGTTTGTATGATTTATTTTTAGCCATTAAAATCCAGTAAGTGTCTAACGAAATAAAAGACTTACTCATATAGAGCCTCTCGTACGTAGGTTAGGTTAGAACTACTGTAGGCGTTTTCTGGTATTAAAAGCCCACGTATTTAAAGCTTAATCAGGTAGAGTTCTGCGAATGCTGTTCTGTCTGTGTTTGGGATGTGGATAGGAATAGGAAAAGACCGCTGGAAAGTGAAAACGATGATAAGTTTAAGTTCTGATTCCTCCCGAAATTTTGAAATAGAAGTGGATCAGTATATTACGTTTGGGCAGGATTCATTTTCTCCTGTGCAGAAAGGATTCATTCTCTTTACGCGCATCGTAATAAAATGCTTGCCGCTACTCTGTACTACATTACTATAATACTTGAGTCTATAGTAGTTAGAGATCTCACTGTATAGAAAATTGTGTGACTGAAAATGGAGAACGCTATCTATCAGAAGGGAAATGAACCATGTACTTTTAGGTTAGGTTTTGAGACTACAGTTAGGTTATTTGTTACCGTATGAATTACTAATGATATTAATTAGACATTTTAAATTAATCGACTGTATGTTAAATTCACATCACTGTAGCAATTAGAGACTCAAAGTAATAGTAAAACGTGTTTAGAGCGCTCTGATGTCGGCTTTTGGTACTACTTGCATTTTACCTTCCATTCTGGTATCGTGATTTTAACACTGGGCGGGAGCTCTATGTGTTATAAAGTCAAAACTAAACGTACTATTACACCCAATATTTTAAACTGACGTGGTCTAGCTGAAATTTGTTACTGATTTCGTCTGTTACACCTTGTCCTGAGGAACAGAACTTATCTTTGGCGCAATCAACACTCATTGTATGGCAACGCAAGTAAAGCTTCCACTCGAAACCATCCATACTATATCAACACTTTGACACAATTTATTTATTACCAAATAAAAATATGTTATACAAATTACGACTGCTGGAGTAATGTAATTTCCTTTCGTCAAGTTTTATCGTTTGTGCCAACCTACAGACACTCGTGCGACACAATTTTTGTTTTTCCAACAGCCCTTATACACTGCTTCGAAGCGGTCACTACAGAACAGATCAGAGATACAACAAAGCACAAAGTAAGTCGACAATCTTTATGATCACAGAGTGCTGCTTTTTTTGCCGATACCGTTAGTGTGACGTCACCGGATAACCGCCATTTTGTTTATCGGACTTGTTCGCACGCAGAGTGTTTGTACACATAACAGTTATAATTTAACACATACATGTTAAAGTAAATTTATGTAAATAGTAACACTAAATGTGTTTTGTTGTTTGTAATGTTAAAATGGTTGTATATTAAGCGATTATAAATGATTTTTTTATTTATTAGGCCTAAACAATATAAATATGTTTAGGCTTTTTAAATGACCGATGACAGACCAGCCAACAGAATGGTTTTTAAAGCTAGTGTTGCCGCAATTAAATATTTTGTATACACTTACTAAACTTTTAATACTATATTGTGTTAATAATAAAATTATTGTTCAGTTTACTGTCTCACTACATTAAGTAAAAATACTTCGGCCGAGAACCAAATACTTTGATTCAATCTAAAAACACCTCAGCATCTTTCTATCAGAAGTATTTCATATGCAGTGTGCAGGTAAATTCATATGCAGAATGGCTACTGACAGATATGTGCAAAGAAATCTTGACAGTTTTTAAACGGAAAACCTCAAATTTAAGTTATATAGTGAAGCAGCCATTAAAGCGCTTGAGTTCTCCAATCATCAACTCGGCAATGGTCTGAGTATTACCTGTAAAAGTTAAATAGGTTGGGCCAGAATAATGACACACTAGTCTTGGTACCAGGGCACGCTGGGATAGAGGGAAATAAGAAAGCAAATAAGCTGGCAAGGAAACACACTTAGAGGACCAGAACCGTTTTACGTATTGAAGATGAAGTTTAAAGAAAAAAGGAGGCTAAAAGATATAAGCTCTGAAAAGGTATAGAGTGTATAGAGCTTTGACAGGTTTAGAGCAAAAATAAGCTGAGATTGTTGACGGATTTTCTTACGGCGAATGGCATCATTAACAGACATTTTAAGAATCTTGGCTTTGTAGAAGACCCAATTTGATGTTACTGCTGGAGAGAAAAGGAAACTCCCTATCACCTTCTGGTAAACTATAAGGCGGCTGCTATGATAATAGCTAGTATTTTGGGAAGTTATCAATTAGAAGTGAGTGATCTACCTACCTTGAATCCTCCAAAACCTGGACTTCATGAAAAGGCTAGGACTAGAGAGAAAACTCTCAAGAGAAGGAACTGGAAGGAGGCACAATACATTATGAAGGTTGCAGTGTGTTTATAACCGCTAATTCATTCATACATAAAAATCTATTTTAATGGAAATATACTTTTTGAGGTCTTCTTAATAAAAAGAAGCTCCAAAACTATTGCTGAGCTTTTGAGATATCAGTAACGTTTTAAACTAACCATTCTGTATTAATGCAGTAGTAATACAACAGTATATAAATCGTAACATAAAACCTAGAAACACAACGTTTCCTTACTTTATCTTAAACTCGCAGCACTAGAAAGCCTAATAATTAAATTTTGGTTCCTGTAATTAGGAAGCAAAATATCTCTGTAAAGTATCAGAGTTACGCTGCCACTAATACAGCCTTTACAGCAACTCATCATATTTTTAATTAGAGTTGTGTTGAGGTCCTCAGATGCACTTAATGGAGAGCACTAACACATTACAAAATAAATCACCCAACCTAAAGTGAAAATAGATAATTACGAAGTTTAAAAAAATCTTGAAAATTCGATTGATGAATTTTTAAAAGGTTTTTCTATTTCATGACCACCAGAAGAACGACATTAAAACAAAATTTACATGTACTTCCTGCTTTACGTTTGTAAAATATTTACCCTAGAGCAAAAACTGCCACTACATTTTGGTACAGAATTAAGGATTGGAATTTCCCCCTTTAATTGAGACAAGGTTTTTATGTATCACGGTTGGTAACTGTTTAGAAAATTTAAAACTCTTAAGCCTTGTAATTTCATACAACGTTGCATCACAGATTCTAATACAGTAAACTACGAGACCATTTTTATGAATATTTTAAAATTCCCTCGAATTCGAAGGTCGAAATAATCGAACGAGTATTGAAAGAAAAACTTGGCCTGCGAGATATTAGTTTATTAATGGACAAATTGTTGATCATAGTTCTGAATAAGTTAGCATGTTTCCAAGCAACTGACATTGATTGACCTTGGCAGACCTTGTAAAGTAATCCAGTCCGACGTTTCTTTGCAGGTATGTTGCGGCAGGACGACGCTCTGATCATGAGAGACTTCCCAGTGTTCAACCAAGAGGACGGACAGTATCTGGCGTCATGTAAGTACACAGCCTTGGCTTGTGTCACAACACCTGCGGATTGCGAAACTCGGCCTTCTTTTTTTAGCATCCTAAGCTTGAATCTGGGAAAATATAGAGATTAAAAATACATTTTTATTTTCTGACTATGCATGGAATTGTGAAGGTTGATAGTGTAAAAATCGGTCTGGCTCATAGAATAAAAAAATGGGTTTTAGTTAGAAGCCCCAAGTAAATAAAGTTAGATTTTATCGCGGGGTAAGTTAAACTTGTGGAAATATCACTGTGATAAATCAAACGGATTAAAAGAAAAATAATTCTAGTAGCTATGGTTCAGATGATTGTGTCTTAAATCAAAAAAGTGGGTAGAGATTCGCAAAAGCTCGATTAGGATCACATTTCCCTTCAAAGAGCACCATTATGTCTCACCTAATTAAATGAAAATTTTGTTTGTAGAATTATTTCTACTTCAACTTGAAAATATTTAACATTTTTGTTATTCCTAAATGTTAACAGAGCTGACATTTAGGACACTAATTACTTAAAGTTTAACTAAAACCATACATTCATTATTACGTAGATCAAAAGATGCTTGAGCTCTAAAACAAATTTTGGCATATAGCAACTCGTTTTCAAAAAATAATTTAACACGGACAAAATAGTTTTTATTACTTTTTTAATAACCATGGAGCAAGCAGAAAGAAAATCAAACTTTAATATATTATCTGAACTTCTAAAACAAATGTTTGTTGTTATCTTCAGCTTTAGGAGAGCCTTTGATCAAAGGACTAACAGAAGTGGCCAACACACGACCGCAGGACCCTGTGGTATACCTAGCCAACTACCTCCTAACTTTCGCTAATAACCCCAATGAAGCTCAGGTAAGAATTTAGTTTGCTGTATAATCTTGTAAAAATTATTTATAATGATTTAAATAAACTTAACGGTTATTTTCAGGATACCATATTTGGGGAGGGGGTTGTAACAAAATGTACCGTGAATTGTAAGTTTAATCTTTATATTATCTGAACTTAGAGAAATATTGGACATTTAAAATTCTCCTTACGCCAAAGTTTACCTACAATGACTAGACATTTTTAAATGGTCTCATTTTTCTTTATGTGTTGTTACTCGACGTATTTAGGTATTTTAAAATTTTACAGTAAGTAGTCATTACAGTAAGGTCTATAACCGGAAACATGCAATCTTAAGCAATCTTAAACCAGATCTTCAGAACATATTTTCAGGAGTCGTTCAATGCATGTTATTTTGGTATGTAATCAGTTTCATTTCAGTACGATCAAATTTAAATTTATTTGCATAAAAATTAATTTTGGTATAAGTCCTAGTGACTTGAACACAACGTTATCCAGCACAATCAATTTGTGCCTTTGAAAATGACTATTCACAATCTTTAAAAACAATGTTATAGGCCTATGTTACACTACTCTGTATATACAATTTACAATTGAAATTTCTTTAAAAACTGTACAAATTAGCATTTATCATCGTGTTCAGAAATTACTAGGTATTTGTATATAGGCCTTTATACTCTGAGGGACTCACACATTGTGAATACGGTTCTGGCAATTCCGAGATGCTCTATTTGGATCTAACCGTTCTTCATCTATCTGCTCTTGGGTTAGGTCAGTTCATCCCAAGCCAAGGTGAAACAGCAAATGCCGAAGGATAGCTAAGGAGGAGCTTAACTTAATGTGCAAACAGTGGATACCAGGCGATTTTCAGATTCAAAATGTCTTTACGTAAGCATAAGTGACTCTGTACATGCGGACATTTTATTTCACTAGCTACTTATGGGAATTAGATGGCTAGAAGCAAATCTACAACGTCCATAAAATCTTGGGAACTGGCCAAAGTAAACATAAGGAGAGTAAATAGCTTGGATGGGGAAGGATCTGGAGCTATATCTAACCCCATGGAACCCACAATCACTGAATTCCAGAAGTCTGTAGGGAAGCTAGGCATGCATATCCAATCTGCAGCGCAAGAAGTGAGAGATGGAGTCAAGCATCTGAAATAAGTAAGGCGGAGTCCCATCTCGAATCAGACAGGCGTTTGTAGTTGTGCAAACGTCTATCGGGAGCACAAAAGCGCAAACTGAGAAGTAAGAAGGCGGTGGCAAAAGGGCTTCTATTGAAACTAATAATCAGAAGAACCTCAAAGGACCAAACACTGATTGTGAAAAACATAACCTTTATAGGGCTGATATGACAGGAACTGGAGTGCAAATAACATTAAAACCCTGGACAAAGCACAACTAATAAAAAGCATGGGACAATACAGACATTGTGGTTTGAGAGTGTACATGAACCATGTAAGATTGAACCACGGAGAAACCGTGTGTACAGGAAGGAAAAAGAATCTGCAGGTCACATAATCTATGATTGTGAGGCTGTGGGCAGCTGGAGATAAAGGCATTTAGCTTCCTGGACCTTGAGGACTTCTAACAGATCTAGATAGTCAGTGTACTACTAAAATTCATTCAGGTCACCAGTCTAAGTAGAATCCAAGAGGTTTAATTGCATAATAGGTCCTTCTATCGCGATACCACTGAACGCCGTTAGGTTTGTAAGATTTTTCGATTCAACAAAACTGTTATAGTAGGTTAACATTTTAATAGGGAAATATCGATATGTTTTGCCAAACTGTAAAAAAAGCAAAGAAGGTTAAAATTAATTTTTTTAAAATAAACTATTTTTTTTAGTTCATGAACAATCCGCAAGGAGGATTTTAATTCAGCAAATAATTGATTTGAAAAATATTATTTTGTTGTTTTATTTGCATTCAGGCCAAAGAAAAACTGCACTTTCTCATTAGAACTTTAAATCACTGCAACTCGAAATAAGAAGTCGTACATTAAAAAAATCAAATAATGTTTTTATATTTTACAAAAAAACAAATATCTATACGTTTGTTTAATTTAATAAAAAATAACATATTTTTAAAAACAATTCGTTACATTTTAAATAGTATACCTGATTTTTAAACTTCACCTGTAAATAGAAGGCGTCAATATGTTTTTCTCCATGTTTATGTTTTTTTATCAGGACCTGATATTGAGCCGTTCAGACCTGTTCATGTGTTCAGGTAAATTACGTCTGCGCACCATATTTGAAACAAAGAAAATATACCTTCAATTCGGTCATCTTTACTGGAATGTAATACAAATTCTATCAAAATCTCTTTGGAATTTGTCTTCTAATTACTTGTTTTTAAATTTTCAAATTATAGCTCCCGAATCTTAGAAAGGTAATAATCGAAACAGTGCAAGCATTCAATGGGTATATTTGAAGTAAATTTAACCTAAATCTCCAGCTGTTTTTTAACTAATTGTTTCTTTGATGACTTCAAATTATTTTGCCGTTAAAAGTGTTGTTACCTGGATACGAACTTCTTCATATTCAATAACTATGAAATATTCCGTACTTCACGTATAACCCGTGCATATTTAAAATGTGATAATGATAGTATCAGTAGAGAAAGTACGACATGCGATGAAAATATTTGATAATTATTTAAACTGAAAGCCATTGCGTGTTCAGGGCGACTTTCGTTAATGCATTGTCAGAAAAGCGAAAGCACCGCTTATCTGCTATTCGTACTGGTCGGTTACTGGTCTTTTGTTAGATATACTTTGCTGGAAAAAGCTAATGGTTTTTGGCATTTGAAACAGGAACAAAAAATGCTTATGGCAGCTGAAGAGGATGGATATGGTTATGAAGAGCCGCCGGAAGCCCAACTGGAAGAACAAGAAGAAAACGAAGTAGACGAGATCGATGAGACGCCTCCAGCACCGATTTCCGCTTTTAAACCAACTAGTAGAGTGAGTGAACATTGTTTATACGATTTAATCACAATCACACTGGAAAAATTACAATGGTTTATTTGAGGAATGATTATTTTATATTGAATAAGCTAACTGGACATTTTTATTAAGACTCTTTCGGAGTTGTACAGATTCGTGTAGGCAAATCCTCATTTTAAAATGATTATTTTGTAGATTTGCAAGACAGGATTAAAAGCAAAGCGTAAACACATTACACAAACTTTCTTACATATTTTTTTGACATTATTTTTAGATTCGTATGCAAAAAAAAAAAAAAACGAAAGAGTCTTCATAATTTATAGAAGTCGATCCACCATATTTTCTTCCAATTCATAACATGAATATAAATAAAAACTGAGCACTAAATTCGAAATAAAAGAAATTTGATCCAAAGTCGGAAAAACCGAACAAATTTGATCGTGCCCAGAGTTTATTTTCAGTTTTTCGATTTCCTCTCGAAATATAAATTTGAAATTTAGTAGCTTGTACTCATTTAAATTACTATGAATTACACTGAAAATTGAGACACTGATTTTTGAGACGAACTTTACGAATTTTCTTAGGAAATACTTGATCAAGCGAAGCGAGGTCTCGGTTTCAATTAGACCGTTCGACATTTGGTTTGTTACACGGTTTTGTCTAAACACATTGAGTGACTGTTTTGAAATTTGATACGAAGGTACTTTGTATAAATCACGGACTACAAATGTATACGATTTTTCGTATCTACTTACATTTCAAGATTATGGCCTCTGATTTAACGATGACAAGTTTAGTTGTTTGATATTTCCTGAACAGATCGTCCTGTTGAATTTTTGACTATTTTTTGGAGGAAGAGCATCATATTTTCAATAAAGTTTGTCCAGTAACGTATTTCATAAATATTGCGGTTACCGGTTCAATTGACGCAAAAAATTACGTGCGCGTCAGAACGCAGTCGTGGAGCTGTGTCAAAGTAATTAATTAAGAATATGTTGTAAGTTCTTATGTTTTTTAAATTACTAGTAATTTTACGTTTTGTTTATAAATTCATTTGAAATAAAATATTGTACTCTGATTTGAGTTATTCACCTTGATATATCACTGAAATTACATAATTATTTCTCGAGTCAACATCCCTTTTTCTCAGCACATACTATTCGTACAGGCATAAATGAGGTACCTTTAGAAAGATTTTTTAACCGGCTTCTGACATTGCAAAAAGATTTTGCGCTAAAACTTACTGTTTGTACCAAATTTTAACATAAAAGACACTTTTTAACTGTCATAGGCAAAACGGCATCACAAATCAGGCAATATTTTGTATATTTTACGAATCTAACTTATTAATCACGAATAGACAATTACAAATGCCACTTTTTTGCATGAAGTTATTAGAACAATTTCAATATTTTACTTAAAAGTCATTAAACGTATAGGTTATGTGGGTCTACTAAAGTCCCTTATTTATTGTTAATCAATTTATTTTTTAAACATGTTTTTTCTTTCCTTCCAACTACTGCCCTTACCCCAACGACTACTCTTATTCAAAAGGCTGTGTTTACTTAAAACTTTCACAGTGCGAAATTTCGCACGGGCCCCTGGTTTAAACTAAATCTCATATCCAATTATACTGATTTTGGGATTGCTTTTCCTGATAGCTTCCAATCCGGAGTTTTTCTAGCAATAATTAGAAGTGAAGAAGTTTAGGCTATATAACATTGTATTAATTTAAAACAGAAATTATGTACTGTTGTAGAATTATTGACGGAGATATTATTATGAAATATTCTGGGTGCTGAACCTATTTTAGTGAAGGTCATGCACAGATTTTTGATTTTGTATGTACAGATAAAGAATAGTACAATAACGTTTAACTTGACAGATACTAAAGCATTAAATGATTCTAATCCAATGGTAGCAAAAACGTTTTGTTTTAAATTGTTAAAACGTTCATAAATCGATACCATTTGACCTTTAAGTCATGTATTGCCAGTCTTAGTAATGCCTTTTCGTTTTATAAAATTAGGCCATTAAATGCTATTTTAGTTTATTCAGTACTCTATGCCAGTCAGACTAGTTTACTAGGCTCGAACCTACAAACAGAGTTGTAGCAAACTGCCTGTTATCTACCGACTGTCTGCGAAACTACAATCTTATTAGGTATCATTGTTTGGAACTGGTTGATTTTTTACATTTATCAAATATTTATTATTACATTATATACTTTCGTTAGACTTTTTGTAATGAATACAAACTATTACTTGATGATTATCTGGTTGACCGAGAATTTTACTTAGATGATGTCCTTAAACTACTGAATAGCATACTTTGTAAATGAGATGAATGGTTTTGCTTCTTTTAATATTGTTCGAATTTTATCATTGGCGGCAATTTTGAATTCACTATATTGAAACATAGTTATTTTTCAAATGGCAATAGATTCGGGTGAATCATGACATTAGCTTTTTATGAAATTAATTAACAAAAAATCACTATAATTTTTTAAAGGCATATGTAATGTATACGTTTTACTTCTTGTTTAGGTTGTATTATACAAACTTAGCAAAATACTATAATGTTTCGAAAATAATGTACACATTCAAAAATAAATTTCACCATTTAACTAAGAAAACACTGTAAATTCATATTGATTTTACTAATACTAAACTTGTTACATTAGTTAATATTTATTGTAACAATTTTGACCATTACATTTATAGCCCACTTTTTTTTGAATCATTTTCAATGTTGACTTAATTGACACACTTTATATAGGCTGTATTTAAATATATAAATAAATATATATATATATATATATATATATATATATATATATATATATATATATGTATATTTCTTCAATCAACTAAAGCGTCGTCACAAATTTCATTTTATCTTTAATTGTTTTTCTTTTTGTAAAATTAAATGTAAATAGGTCCTATTAAAAAAACTAGGCGTGCGGGACTGGCCGACAGAAGTGATTACTTGTTTTGGCATGCCTGACTGTATACTTTTTCACTATTATAATTTAATTATTTTTTAAAATCTGAAAACATGGATGCTTATAGTAGCCTACCCCTCTTTTCTCCTCCATTCCACTGAAAGTGCGGATTCATACTACTTGCAAAGTATGCCTAGGATCTCGTGCGCTTATTGCTCTGCGCATGTCGTTGGCCCTTCGTATTGGCTGTTTCCCACGTTCAGTAGAGTGCTCGTATGGATGTGTTAGAGCGTTCCGTGACGGCAAACTGAATTTTGTTCATATATACAAAACATACAACCATATCCTGCTATAAGAAGCAGTCACTTCAAAAAAAAAAAAATATTTTCAACTTTAGTAATTACCTAAAAAATGTTTCAACACTGACTTGTACAGGACGAGTTTGGACAGACCATCCTGCACTTTGCTATGTCGCGGTCTCACGGGCGCAACGCCGTATTCCAGCTGCTACAAGAACTAGACACCAACGTGGCCTTCAGGGATGAGTTGTACCGCACGGCCCGGGACATCGCAGTACAAGTGAATATAACGGAGAACATCCAGGCCATCGATAAGTTCGTAGTCTTTATGGCGGCTAGAGGTATGTTACCCACCTGATATCAGAAGTTAGCAGCAGTAGGCCATTACTTAATGATATTAGATTTCAAGAAATGATATTTTTTTATTTGAAATCTATCAGAATTTTTGTAATTAGAAGTCGTACTAGATATTTGGATGTAATAAATATAAATTTGTTAATTGTTTTGAAAAATATCTTAATTTTTAATGAGGTTAAAACAAGTTGATTATTTAAGTGAAAAAAAAATGAGATAAGCACAAATAATAACAATTAATTGGAAAAATATAGGCCTCAATAATCAAAAGCTGTTATTTGGTTCAATAGGGTATAGAACAGGTATACATCCTTAGTAGCCTAAAACGATTTTTTCTATAAAATCACAGTATATTTCACTTGATTCCAAGCAACAACGTAACTACTAGTTGTTATTTAAAAATACATACAGGTTTTAATAGTTTCCATTTGCAACTACTGTATTAAATAATATGATTCTTGCAGGTTTTTTACATTCATATCTGACATATGTTGAGAACTGATATAAATACCTGATACTCTCCTACTTACAAGCAATATATTTGATGTTCAGCCTACTGATACGTGATTTAGACATGCATTGTTGGTACAGATTAAAGTATGGATACTGCTTACTAAAAACGTGCAAGTAATTTGTTATCTGATTGGTAATAAGGTATCAATTATTGAACATGTATATACTTTGTAAAGAAAGATTAAAAGGTCTTACAATTTGTTTTCCCAGGAGAGGTAGAAAGACTGAAAGAACTGCTGCTAGAAGGCTACGACCACATCTTGGATGCGACGGACGAGAATAAGACAATACAGGAAGTGGTTGCTGAGAGGGGAGAAACATCTGTCATCAATTTCCTTCAAACTGTTACTGGCTTTGAGGTAATAAACCACGGCAAGTCTTCACAGATTTATACTTTATTGTAAAAAAAATAAAAAAATAGAATTTTCACTTTCTTTGTTGGTTTAGCAACTACTAAAGTAATGTTTTTTAAATGAATAGTAGCTAACTTGTGTTACTTTACGTCGCCAGATTTAAATTCATGATACAAAATTTCAATGAAATAAATTTAATGAAATCTTACATAAACTGTTATTTGAATTACAATACCACAGGATTTTTTGATTTAACAATATAATCTAATTAGCACTTAATATAGTTATATCAACGCTTGATAAAATTATTATAACGCAACAATCTATACTTCTACAGTGATAAAGTTATATTTTAAAAATTGTTGCACAATATTTAGTGCAATATTATTGTTTTTTCAGTGCTCATTAATTTGTACCCGGACAGAAATAGGTGTAAAATAAGCAGTTAGAAAAAAAATGCTGACCAAAGAAGTTTGTAGACAATTCGGTCTAATCGAAACTAATAGGCTTCGGCATTAATGATATTATGGTGAGACAAAAGCGGTACCTTGGGAAGAATTTGGTGTAGACCAGGCTGATCCCTCAATATTGTACACAATTATGTTAGTAAGACAAAAGCCTGTCTGGTTGAGTTAGGCTTTCTAATCTAAACACATCGAACACACGCCTGATTACAGTTTTGAATACACATTGTAATAATTTTTTTATTTGTGTAGTCATCAACTAGCTCAATTGGTTTAGCTCTTGATGTAAGAAGAAATTTGTATGATGGTGCACATAACTGGGTAGCACAGACAAGATAGGAAGCAATCCTAACATGAACATCATACTAAAAAATCATAGATGGAGTGACAGATCTTTTATTTTTCAGAGCTATTTACGAAATGTAGGCCAGACTACATTATTAACTGATCCCTCACTATTGTACACAATTATGTTACTAAGACAAACGCCAGTTTGATTCAGTTAGGTTAAGTTAGGCTTTCTAATCTAAACACATTTGAACAAGGGTAGCGCCTAAATACAGTTTCGAATACACATTATTGTTTTTTTATTGTGCAGTCATCAACTAGCTCAATTGGATCTTTTATTTTTCAGAGCTATTCACGATCTCCAGGTGTAACTTAGGTCAGACTGACTGTTTATTCTAGAGATTATTAAATGATGGGTTATTTCAGTGATTGATTCGTAATAATCTTTCAGTATATGGATACAACGGAAAAAAACGTTTCTTAAATGATCTTCTATGTACCTACATGTTTGTTTGGGTTTTTAATTTCTTGTGATTTTCTTTAAAAAAAGTAACCGATTGCTTATGTCTTATCTTAAACATTTGCTATTTCAACGCCAATAGTAGCTAATAGTTTTTACAAAATATTATATTTTTGTAGCCCATGATAGCTAACACATTACAATACTTTAGCTAACCGCTTTATCAGCTAATACTAAACGTATTATCAGCTAATCACTTATTTCCGCGACCTTTTTTATCTGGGTTCCATCAACTTTAATATTTCGATGTGACATTTTTGATAAATGCTATTTTCGTATGTATCTAGGAAATTTTGAATTTAAAAAAATATCATTACTTTTGGCAACAATAAAAATAGTGCATACAACCCATTTTTCAAAATATACAAAATAGTTTCTATCGATATAATTTGACTTTTGTAATTAATAAAACTGTCAAAAGTTATTATTTTCTGTTCGCTGGAGTTGCGTTACCTTCCAAACAAACAGACAGACTGTCGCTTGAACGAGGACAAAAGGGTCCTTAGTTTTATTTACCTAAAACAGGCAACGTCAGCTAAAATAGCTTGTAAGCTTGAGCACGTAATACCGTAATGTAGAACCAGGAGCTGTATAGGCGATAGTGCTGCCTATAGCTGTTTTGATGACAGTGCTGCTATCTACTTTACGACTTTTGTACTTTACGTTCAAAGAGCAGAAGCAATTTTCATCTGATTTTGGCTGTATCGCTTATGTCTGTAGTAAAACAAACTGAACAAGGAAGAAAATAAAACTAACACAGAGAATAAATTGTGCAAACTTTTTTTACATTCAATTAAATTATTTCAGGTTATCTTAAAATATAGAATGTAAGTATTTAATACGCCGTTATTTCACAAAACACAGATCCTTAAAAGCTGAAATTATATAGTAAAAAATATATAGGGCAATTTGAAAAGCATAACCATTCATGAATTCAATTTTGGTCAAATTTTTATTACCTAAATTGGAATACTATCGTGACTTGTGAATTTTCATATATGATCAAAATCTAAGCAAAATCAATGACCGATATTTCAATTTCGAAAATGTACCAGATGTTTTAGGCCTATAACGACACATACTTACATTTTATATGTATAATTAATGGTTTCATTAGAACAATATTTAATGAAAATAATTTCGGAGAAATCATTCTGATCATTTTGAAGGGTTAGAAATTTTGGACTATAATACATATAATAGACGACGACTACAGTTTTGATTTTAAGCAAAACTATTCTTCACATTCAAAACAAAGGGTTACGGCAAAATCTTTTGGAAAATTTTGAAATTTTAAAATGTTTTAACTACGGTGACAATATTGCCAATGAACAAATTTCTTCATACGAATGTCCTATTGTAGATTGTTTATTTTTCATTTACCTTTTTTCATATTCATTCTCTTGTGTCTTTTGTGTCCTGATTTTATTGTAGGTCATTTATTTACCATTATACATAATATATTGTACTAATAAGTCATTAACCTAGGTTTTGTACCTATTTAAGTATAGTAATTCCTACACCACTACTTCTCACTTATATGTTAATTTTTGTTCAACTGTATCTTAGTAGATCGCATGTAAATAATCAAAACCGTCTGTACAATGTTTCGTAAAAATTAGTTAACTCTAAGTATGTAGCAATGGCTCCATAAACACTGACAGATATCCAGAAACCAGATAAAACCACATTTTTTGGGCCTGAGAGTGGTAATTTTTCCACTTGGCAAAATACATTTTTCAAGCACAATAATTTTTATATCCTTCGTTCGTATAATTAATTGTACAAATCTGATTCTCAAAACGTGTTGCGTTCAAACCGATAGCTTATTTTTATTTAAACGATAACTTACTTCCAACAGTAAACATTCATTGAAACATTGATTGTGTTATAAAATAAAACTGCCATTCCTAAATACCGTATTTGCAAATATTTAGTTTAAATATGTCAGTAAACGAATCATAAAGCACTTATTTAGACTTACCTAGCGTGCTTTAATGTTTCAGGACCGCCGAGAGAAGTTGCACCGTGTGATACGTCTGGGCAGCGACGTGCAGGTGCGTGAGATGCTGGACACTAGCCAGGGCGCCATGCTGGCCGTCGCTAAGAACGATCACAGTCGCTGCAGTCTGCACATCGCCATACTGAACCAGCAGAAAGATATCGCCGGACATATACTGCAGGCGTTTCCGCAGACTATACACTCATGTGACAATGTGAGTGGAGCAATATTTTGTCTTAATATACAATCGAGACTCGTATATAATAACCAAACCAAATTTTGTTTCTTATATAAATTGCATTTTGTGAAAAAATTTATTTTTGATTATTTGAAGGTTGTGTAGGGCTAAATCATAATAAACTAGTTGCTTATAATTTCTTAATTTTTTTATTGCTTAACGTCCATAATTTATATTAGTTAGACTAATAACGACGAGAGATCAGTGTTAATGGTAAGTGAAAAGCAACGGGAGCAACTGCGCTCGAACCTTACTTTACCTTGACGAACCTTTATGTTTGTTGTTTATTTGGAGCCTTTAGGTGCGTTGTTGAGTGATGCAGTAGACTGACCGATGCTTTGGCCACTTCGACCACCCATAATTTATTTGATATAATAATTAGGTTTTCTTTTGTTGTTCAAGAGTTTTGCCTTATTTTTTACGTATTTGTATTATATGACTTTATATATATATATATACAGAGTATATTTACATATGTTTACAGCTGATGAGAACACCTCTACATTATGCTATGGCGACCGATGAAGTGGAGAGCCTGAGCCAGATGCTCATCAAGGCCGGTGCTGTGAGAGTTTTAAAAGATTTGGTGAGTATGTCACGAAACTACTTATACAAGATTAGAACTAGTAGTTCAAAGAACGGTAGACCTCACAGTGTATCATTATTTTTTACAGAGAGCGCTCCACGAAAGTACTAGTAACATTTACCGCCAATTTAACCGGTAACTGTAACAGTTACGAAATATTTTATTGTATCAACATATCAGAAATTTTATGCTGTTCCTTTACGAAGCGGTAAAAATTATGATACAAAGTATTTTCGCACCAAATTTTAAAATAATCGGTTTAATGCGTATGGTTAAAACGGCGTACACTCGTCATTGAAAATCAGAGGCCGCCATCTTGAAAAGGAAGTAAATGAAAAAATCTTACATATATCATAAGCCTTTATACGAGTTACATTTTTAACAAATTTCAAAACAATTGGTCAACCGTTTGGCCAAAACTACGTACACTAGTATCCATTAAAACAGAGGCCGCCATCTTGAAAGAGAAGGAAGTGGGAAATATCTTACTTACTTGGGATTTATTTAAGGTATCAAATTTCCAAAAAAAGTCAGTAATTTTTTTGTCAAAAATGCGTACATTCGTTATTGTAAATTAGAGGTCGCCATCATTAAACGGAATCGAATGGGAGAAAGTTTTATAAATACATCGTTCGGGTTTTATACAAGGTGCTTCCATACCGAATTTCAAAACAATCGGTCAATGCGTTTGGCTAAAACTGCGTAAGAAGCAAAAACGCAATCCAAAGCGGTCGAGTTGAAACAGATATCTCGCTTCGTTTGGCCAATAATAATGTTTAATTTATACCCATTACACAACAGAGACTAAAACGTATATTTTGTGGGATTATTGCGGTTTCAATAAATAAATCCATTTTTTTCAAAGACATTTGGTTTGATATCACGTGGTGGAAACAATGAAGTGGCGCACGTGATGAAGAGGCAAAATGGAGACGGGATGAACGTCTAGGCCCCCCCCCTGGAGGTTGCAGCAAGAACTATAATACTCGTAGCCAGTAGGGAAACTCTGAATGGAGAAATTACAAGAGAGTGAAACACACAACGAAGAACTTTGAAACACTGGATTATGCGATAAAACCTCACTTGTTAAATTATATATATATATATATATAAGTTCGTGGCCACTCAAACTTAGTAAACAACATTTAAAAAACAACAAAAATTAGATTTTCTTAAAAACAATTACGAAATTTTTTAGTAAAGACCAAAAATACTCCTGTATCTAAACCAAAAACACTTAAGTATCTAAACCAAAAACACTCCTGTGAGTTATTTTCCAAAAAATCCAATTAAAATCTTTTGACAGACATTAGAAAATTGGCTCATTTCTTCAAAATCCACTCACTTGAAAATGCTTGTAATTGTGAACTTATATAAAAAAAAATCATGAATTTTAAGTTAATATAATGCTGGACAGAAAGTTCAATTGAAATAAATGAGTTTAAAGTATATATATATATATATATATATATATATATATATATATATATATATATATATATATGTATATATATATATACTCCCTGACCGTCTACGGTTTGGTTTTTTATTTTTGTCAAAGTTTTCGAAATAATTAGCAACCAGTAGTTTGGATGTTAGCTTCATACGACGTTCTTTGAATGTGAGGAAAATTGGGCAAACTTTTTCCCCATTTTTATTATTATCTATTATTATTATTTTACCTACTAGTAATCATCGGAGTGTAACGAAACGGTGAACAGCTATAAGATATAGAGTGCAGTAGGTACCGATTCGGAAACACTGTGTAAACAAAGATAAATTTAATGTTGTGTAAACAATAGATAAGGAGTACACACGATAAGTACACAGTTATTAACGAAACCTTTACCTTTTGTTTACACAATCCCTTTCATCTTTGTTTGCAATCTACAAGTTAAATATTAAATAGTGCTTTCTTTTTATTAAGTAAGATATACTTAAAATATTAGGTATATCTTGATTACCGATATCTTAAATAAATTTTGGGCAATTAGACCATTTTAAAAACTTGTTTAGTTCCATAATCTGAATATTTGGAACAATAGCGATACATACGTTTTATTTGGGCACTTATGGACTATATTAGAGCAAAATATGAACAAAATCGTTAGAGCCAGTTTCAAGCAATACAGATTTGAACTGTTTTTTCCTTATAAAAAAGAAGCTACACTAATGTTTTTTAATAAAAAATTTTTCTATTCCGTTCATCTATCACTGATACAGAGAGACTCCACACAGTGCAACTACCGAAGTCCATGCACATTCTGGGAGTATCTCACTTTGTTTTAAAGAGGATGTATCCATTACACCTGACCACAAATAATTAACCTCACTATTTGTAATAAATCGAAGAAACAGACAATTAGATAATTTTTTGTTGGCGTGACACCATTATTGAATTACAAAAAATCAAATAAATAATAACTGTATTACTTTTGACTTTCAGAAAGGACGGCAGCCAAGTTATTACTTCATGAATAAATCAGAAATCCAAAAACTGCAAGATGAGGAAGAGCTTCTGAGAATTTAAACTAATTGTAAGTGTATACTCATTTAGCAACTGTGTTTTTATAATGTACAAATTAGCATTATTAAAATTTGTAATTTTTTTCGTTTCAAAAATAAATAGTAAAGTTTTTGTACTTAGTACACAGGGTCCGTTCGTTAGCTGAGCTGAGTCAAGCGGCGTCACTAGGCTTCGTTTCGCTCTCAGTAGCAGCGGGTACAATAAAAGCAATAGAATGAAAGATGGTGGGAGAATATAGGCAGGAATATGAGGGAAGCCAAAGTGGGCAAAGACTGTAGCGTCAAAGAAAAGAACGAAAAATATAATCGCTTAAGTTAGGACGTGTATTTCGGACCCACCTGTATTTAGTTGGTGTCCCGGAAATGGAGAGAGGATAGAGGAAAGTTTATATTTTGTTCATGCTTTAATAATTTACGCGTATTTCATAAAACTAAGTGCCTTTCTAAAGTGATTTATTTGTTACAGAAAGTTTTTTTTATTAATGATTGATTGACACAATAGAAGAGTTCAGTGTCAAAATAAAAAGCAAAATCAATCAATAGCTAATGCATGGAACACGTTTTCTTTCTGCCATAAAATATGTTCCAGTTTCATTCTTTGGATCACCTTTCTCAAAAATCTGTGAATATTTTTCCTGTTTGGGAAAACTAACGGTGGGAAATAAATAAGTTTTGCTACACTTTTAGTAGGACTGTCCAGTTTCCAAAACTGGATTTGGTCTTCTTGGGGTAGGGAGGTCATATCGCTTTATCCTTCCCATGTTAACATAAATAAATTTTTCTTAAAATCGGTAATAGGTATTGTAGTTTTGTTTTTTCTTTAAAGAAATATGGTTTTCCGCATACTTTGAAAGTAAAAAAAACTTACTAGCTGCTACCTGGCGCTTTGATGCCGCAGAAAAAATAACGATAAAAGAATATAATTAAAAGAAAATAATGATATTTATTTTCTTGTTGATATTGAATACATTTATTGAAATCGAATGATATATAAAGGAGAAGTATGAATGATATTTATTTATATTTTGTCGATTTTATTTTGCATGTACTTTAGTGTAGACAATATTTTTGATTTTTCCGTCTTCTGCAAAAACAAATAAATTTGTTGGCTGTCCGACTAGTGAGCATGCAGTATACAGTTGGCCATGTGAAAAACATGGATTTTCCAGATTCAATTCGCACACATGACCTTGGATATATTGACCTATATTTGGATGTACTGCGTAAATATGGTTCAATATATCAGACGAATACAGCTTTTGATAGCCTTCAACACGCATGCCTTGCTTACGTCGTTGGAATTTCTTGTAGCATTCCGTGTATAGTACTTTGGAACTTCTGCGTACAATAATGTCTTGGCAAATTCATCTTCTTCATAAATCACAAAAAATAGAGTAAGTGTTGTGCGGCAGCAACATTTCGTACAGTGTCTGCAGTGAAATAGACTCTTTGTTTATTTCAAGGTGAACACTGGGATGAGCAACAGTTGGATGGGGAACTCAAAATTCGCCATACAGCCACGTTCGCTGTTGATATATCGATCTGTTTGAAAATGACTCACTTCATTGTTATGCGCATCAGGTCTAACAATACTGACTACTACCATATCGCTGCCATTGTTTACGTATTTGCATATATATTTTATTGATTTGCCGAAGTGACAATATTCGACGTTTATATGAGATTTTAATGTTTTCGACAACAAAGGATAATATGGCACAATCCATCGGTTGTCTATTTCAACGTCAACATTTCTCATTCTAATTATTGTTGTATTACATCCATCTTCTGGTTTGCAACATTTGTGCTTTGGATATTCGTCATCACCTGTGCGTGTTTCATAAACTAAACCTTTAAATAATTTTTCGTGCATTTGTTATCTACCATGCAAGTAGATTGCTGATTCATTGGTCCGCATGGTCCATGCATCATGTTTTTCGTCACAAAGTCGCACAATGGAAATGAATAAGTTACAAAAAACGCTGATATTGTTTTGCACTGAATGTTGTTATTATCAGTGTCTTCGGTTGTCTTCGCAACAACAGTTCACTACTGTAGACGCATCGTTTCTAACTTATGATTTATTTATTTAGGCCTATTTGAACCACCTGTTGATAAAGTTTGTGGTAAGTACCTATAGCAAGCTTTTCACTACAAAGGGTGATTTTTAAAGGTTCCTAAAACAGTTTTTTACTACAAAGGGTGATTTTTAGGGGTGAAGAGGTTGAGTATTACAACTTTCTTATTACATAACCTTTCCGGGAAAGTCCTGAACATTTAGCAAGAAGCCCCATCACAATCGGATGGACGGTATGGCAGCGCATAAAATACGAACAAACATTGATTTTTATATATATTAGAGATGTAAAAATTATATTTTTGTCGATTTGTTTACTAAATATTTATAATATATTTTTTTCATTCATAAATATATCTATTTTTTAAATGAAATGTTTGATTTTATGATAAACTAATGGAAAAATTATATTTTTATTTTCTTTAATTCCGGAGAAAAATGTTCCTACTCGTAGTTGCTGACAAACTCAACTTTCGGAAAATCAATAAAAACAAAACAAAAATATGCAATAAAATGTCAACAGCTTACTTTTAGCTGAATACAGGTTAGCCAACATAAAAATGAAATGTTAAAACGATCTAGTTTCACTCATCATATGTAACACAATGTTATGTTACTATATGTTGTAAATATACAATATGAATTGCAAATTTTCAATTAAGAAGTATTGAAGTCTACCGTTGGTGACATTTTGAAAATTACATTCACAATGTTAAACTTAACTCGGAAAATATTTTTCTTACCTATACATTTAATAGCAAGCCATAGAAATCACTTATCATTTTAAAGAGGAAATTTTTGACTATAAAATAAAAGAAAAAGCAAAAAATGGATTTTTTAAAGCACTTTTTAGCAAAGTGACTCCCTTAACGTACAGAAAACATGTAACTTAGTGTTTCTTAAAAATATCATGTTACTGTCATACCAACGAATAGACTGAAATTTGGAATATAGTGCAGTTTACTTACACAACTGGAACATTTTATTATTTTGTGAAACAATTTTTTCATATTTTTTTAGAAATTTTAAAAATATTACAAACATTAGGATTTCTTAACGATTAATATAATTTTTACATTTAGTCCCAATGTGCCTAAAAATTTCGATAATTAAGAACCCAGTTTTTGTACATTCACTTGGGTCTTGATTCTCATATAAACGACTAAAGTTTTTGCAAAAACTATCAAACCATTTTTGAAAAGCTTATGTGTTTTTTTCGTTGACATCTTTCGAAATGGATTTCAAGTGTATATATGTACATAATGTTGCCAGTTTGAAAGAGTTATTGCGGTTTGCCGTGTTATTTATTTAAAGTAATGTTAAAATCTCTTATTTTATTTTTCAGAGCGAGAGTGAAAACAAGTACAAAGGTTTTTTCTAAAAAGAACAAATTAACAAAAAAAAAAAAGAAACACAAAAGTATTAAGAGTGAAACGTTTAATGTAAATAGAAAAGTATTTTGAATGTATATAGTTATTTGTATTTAGCAATATTTAAATAAAGTTCACGTTGTAAATTAATTGTTTGTTGTCTGTTATTCCTTACTAGTACTACCTTCCTAGTATGAACTGTTGTTGAGGTTGTGTGCCAGTGATCAGTATTCTGTAACGGTTATGTACTTGTCACAAAAGTACTAACTAAAAACAGTACTTGTTAAAGCAGATATTCAGTGTAATTACTTTGGTCTCGGTGATGCTTGTCCCACAACCCGTGTACTTTCTCATGATTTTTAAGAATGAAAACTGATGTATAGTAGGGAGATGGTAAAAAATAGAACTATATTCGGTTTTTATTGTAACTGCGCAGTTTTTAAAATTCTTATTCGATAATTGAATATTTATGTTACTGTAACTGTTTATTCGGGCTTTTATTATCATTCATGTATATAAAAATAATACACGACTTTTGAGAGTATGAATCAACTCCCATTCTAAGTACGTAATTTTAAACATAAACATGCAATAAAAACATTGATCCTCTGAAAAGTCATCTGCTTTTAGGTTTTATTGGAAGCCCCTTTTGTTAACCCACCTCTCTCTCTCTTCCTCCCTCCCCCTCTCTCTCTCAGTTTGAGGTTTTGCGCTTCTTTTAGACATTTGATCCCATCTCTTACGTTTTCTGTAAATCCACTTAGTATTCCCACTGTCTGCTGCAGTTCATTGCTTGCTGATTCCATAGAATTAAATAAAACCTCAGTTTCCTCCATATTCATGCTATTTGCACTTTCGGGTTAAACTTCTACCAGTTCGCCAGTGTTTTGCAGCAATAAAAATCCCACAAGTAACTAGGAAATAAGATATCCACCCATTAAAGTAGCGCATGCGTAGATTAGATTAAGATTGGAGAGAAGTCTAACTGAAGAGAAGATAGACGAAGAAAGGTCAGATAAAGTTAGGGCATTTCAAACCGCCAAAATCTGTGCTCACAATTTGTAAGTCCTGAGTGTGTTATTTGCTATTTTTGAAAAATTAATATTCTAAAAATTGAAGGAGAATCGAAAGCTTAGACAATTTTTTTTATTTATAAGTTTAGTTTTGAGCTCATTCGGTGCTTAAATTATTTTGATTGTGCTGAAAAGCAGTGTGCTCGTTCCACGACTTTTGTGCTTGAAGCGGGGTTGACCGCCCAGGTAATACATAATTCAACACAATTCTATGCTCCGCCGAACATTCCTCTAAAGAATAATGCTCTTAAACCGCATTACGGATAAAAGGAAAGGCAGTGATTATATTTTGTCCTTCAGCGAATCAAAAGTATACCAGGCTGAAGACTTGAAATATTCCACAATGAATTTACACGGAATAACATCACAATATCTTCAACATACAAACGGACAAATCTATAAAGAATTCTCACAATGTCGAAGGAATGTTTCATTGCGCTTTTAGCAAACTGTTACGAAAATACGTATTTCATATTACATAGTTAAGTTCAAAAATAAGAAATTCTCAATTAAATAAATTTTAAAAACATTGCGTTTCGCGTTAAAACATTCTACTAAATTATTTAAAGGACCTTTTAAACAGATACCTGTAAGTGAAAAAATCAACCTAACGTACTTAAAAACTGTTGGGCATTTTAATAACCATGGTAATATTTGAAGATTCGTAACTCATGCTAACAAATTAAAACTTTTAAAAGTAAAACAAAAATTTAAAAAAAAGTTTAAACTCACTGAAGATTAGATGAATTACTGTAACAGGTTTCGAAAAAAATATATTTTAAGTGTAGCAAATTTAAAATTAAATATACTAGGCCTAATATTTTTTTTAGTAAATTTAAACAATAAAGCATGATTAAAAGTCGATTTGTTTTTAGTTACTCTTTAACTGTTAATTTCTTTTATTAAAAAAATTTGAATTTCACTTAACGAGTTGAGTGTAAATATAACCAAGATTTGAATAAAATCTGGTATAACTGATTTTGAGAAATTAGGCAGATTTGCTGGTTTTATTTGTTGATAATATTTTCGAACGGCATTTTTCAGAGAAATCATTGAATGTGGGAAATTTTGTGTAGCGTTTTTGCACCGTTTATTTTATAACATTTAGCCTTCACAAAGTTTTCACCCCCACAAAGTACCAAATTCCGCAAAAACCGACGAGTTACTTTGATTGGTTTTGTAACGCGGTTACACAAACTATTTTCCAATTTGTACTTTGTTTTTGCTGGTGTCAAGTTTTTAACCGTCTGCACTTTTGAGAGGTGCAAAAAGCCACGCACTCCGTTTCTAGTTAACCTGTAATCTAATATGAAACAACAAATCATTATGAATCTCTAAGTTATTTCAATGGTAAGCTATTGTCTAATATTTATCAGTCAGCTGATTTTAATCGACCAACGTTTTTTTCGTTAAGTTAAGATTGCCACGTTAGTTAATTCAGTTGTTTGTGTACAGTTGTCAGGAGGCTGGTGTCTGAGTTAAGTCGAAATTTAATTTCGGAATAAAACAAATACATTACGTAAATGAATTGGTAAAAATCAAACAGAAACGTAGAAATATTTGTTTGAAGTAAGATGATCTAAAAATAAAATAAAATGATGTTGATCAAATTAGTTTGTAGGTATAATTGGCTAATTATTTCGAGACTATTAAAACGGAAATGAATCTGACAGCTGACGAGGTCTTTTTGGTATTCCTCTTCTCTCGATAGTGATTTCAAACCGAATTTGTTTTTAAAGGCAGCGTTTAATTTGGATGCTTAAGGGATTCATTTGAGAATTTTTGTTTTTTAAATTAATTATATAAATTAAGAAAATTGATGAAATCTAATATTGTAAAAGTCAGTCCGGCCAGTAAAACCGGTCGAATTGGTTATTTTTTTTTAATTGAAAGGTATTTATGACCTGATATTTAAACTAACGTTTCCCTTTTAGGACTTCTGTCCCTTGGTCACTCTACCTGCCAAGTACCTAGTGTGTCTTGATAGAAAGATAAGACATTATTACTTGTCCCACCTGCAATTGGCAAAGCTGCTAGGTGAACATCTGTGCAAGACTTAACCTCTTCTTCTCGCCACTAGTTCTGGAATAAATCACGAGAATGCAGCACCAGCCTCGCTAATGTGCCGTCAATAAATAAGCAGCCTAAACGCGTAGAAATGTCACGTCACACCGAAAAGCAGTAAAATGTTTGCATTTTTTAACGAAACACTTTAGCGATTAATATTTCAAGCAAAAAATTTCACAACACTTTTCAATATTATTTTCTCGCTATCCATTGCAAGTAGAGATAATGTTTTCATAAAATGTAATATCGGTGTTGAGCTTGCAATGGAAATAAGTATTCAGATCCTTTAAGATGATAAATTTGGTCTTTTTTTCACTAGAGGACCAAGAATTCCATGATACTAGTTTTGCCGCTCAGCTATATAGCGTATAGCTTTGTTCACCCTCGTCTACAGAGTCAACTTTCCAAATCCAATCTCAGATCTTCAGAAAACTGTGAAATGCTTCGGATGATGTTGCTCTGTTCCATCGTCCGTCTTCTTATCCAGAGAGTGCCTAAAGCTTTTTCTGTCCAAAGCTGGTCAGTTAAAAACACGTGGTGAGCTGTTCCCTCAGCTATACCACATTTTCTGCAAAAGTAATTTGTCATATGAAAACCCATTTTGTGTAGATGTGCAGTGATCCGTCAGAAACCTTGTCGCTCTCCGCAGATCCGCCCTGTTCAGCCTAAAGCGGATCTTTGCCTATGTCGAAAATAGTTAAACCTACAAGCATCCTGTTTGACTGTCAAGACCTTTGGTTTTCTCTAGAAAATCACTGAATTTGTTTTTTGTTATTTTAAGGCGAAAAGCACATTGAGGTTATTATCGCCTCCCTAAATGTAAGTGTGAGTGTAAAGTGTTAAAGTCGTAAGTGTAGTGCTCTAAGTGTAAGTGTGTGTTAGACTAGGACACCGCGAGGGACATCTAAATCCTCTCAATAGGTGCAGCTAGGCTGCACCGCCTGCGGGGAGAAACCCACTGGAAGACATGCCTGTGTGCTAAAGTATAAGATACTTCACATTCAGGTTCTGGGAGAATGAAAGGGATGCTGGCTCCTATTCTGTCACACCGATCTGCCTCTTCATTCCCCATTTCGCCCTGATGTCATGGAACCCACAACAATTGGACTTTGTTGTGGTATTCGCTGAGTTTTTAATACCACGATGATAATCCCACACTATCTTCGAATTATATGTAGTTGTAGTTCGTCAGAGCCAGAATGTATACAGATGGTGTTTCCTTTGTATCCTGTATCTATAATTCTTCTGACGCATTCTGTGAGGCCCATGACTTCCGCATGAAAAACTATTGTCAGCATTCCAAGACTTATATTAATCTTCTCTTTGAGTCTAACTCTATATACACCTGACTCACTACCATTAGGGTGTTTTTAATCCATCAGTGTACCACCAGATCAGTGCATCCCTTTATATATTTGGGTTCACCTTAAGACCATTCGTTTCTGTCCCCACAGTTGACACGATATAGTACCTTAAGGCCTTTCGTCTTCTTGAAGAGGATATACGAGAAATATCCTCTCGTACATCGTACAATCGTGTACGATCGTACGATCGTACAATCGTGTAATTTGTACTTGTATATCGGTGTACATTTGTTCACACAGACATGAAAATCGTTCCGAAGTTTCACCAGAATCGTATCTGGTATTCGAATTTGTTCTCGCTGCAAGTCTGAAGTAAGACTGAAGGAAACTTTTACCTGCTTCTTTTACAAACTCCGTACAAAAATGGGCTGACTTAGCTGACTTAGATAAACCCGGCTAATTAGATCGGTTATTAAGTTGAGAAAATCGCGCCGTAGCACGATTACACCCCTTTCCGAAACAATTGAATGGAGTCCTCCAAACAGCTGATAAATTACAGGCGTCGTCCCTCCTATTTAGATTCTCTATTTCAATCTTTAACAAACGTGATCCTATAATTTTCCAGAATAGCCTTCTGCCTGTCTCAAAATGTATGGTGTTCTCAACAACATTGTACTTATAATTTATCGAAACTCTCAAAAAAGGGATGTAAACGTCAGGACCAGAACTTTTTTCAAGGTATCCTGATATCTTACGATGATAAGCCTTTCCAATAACTCATTTTCTAGCGGACGTTCGCTAGTACCAGAAGCCCGATGCAGATAAAATTAATTTTCGTTTTTAAATACAAAATACATCCCCTTTCGTTTTATTTACCGCAGTACAATTTTCTAGTGATTTAAAAGAATATATTTTGCAAAAAACAACGACACGAATCCAGTGACCCTGGTAGTTTGCCACTTCTTCTGCCCACTCAGTTCATAAAGTAGAATGTTAATAAAAGTTAAAAGTTGTCAATTTTCCTTATAGTCCATCCAATCGTAAGTAGAGGTTTTTTCAAATAGAAGTTAAATTTGGAAGCATGTTAAAGGAAGCAAACATAATTATTAAGATTGATTTATATAAAAAACAATATGAACGGAAATTAACAAAAAAATAGCAAGAAAAACCTTACTGATATATGATTGCTTTGAACCTTTAACGTTGTAATTAAGTGTAGCACCATTCCTTTACACAGTGTATATGCCAACATTGTTTGGCAAAACAAAGCGGGTCAGCAGAAGTTCACAGTTAATGGATAGCTACCCTGAATATCAACCCTTATCCAAATGCAGACAATAGTTAATGAAAGGATTGTGGCCATTGCAGGGAAGATTTATTATATTTGTGCTGTTTTTTATTTTTTCTTAATTAGAGAAAGTTTGAATTTTGTGATAAGTAACAAAATTGATCTGTTGAAGTAAATATCAGTTCTGAAAGTTAAAAAATAGGGGCGAATGATCCATTAAAATAATATGATTAAACCCAAGGAACAAATTAAAAATAAATACATTTAAATCACGTAAGTTCCATTCCTTGAACAGAAAAAAACTGTTTTAGATATTTAGTTGACTATTATTATCGGTGGAGGTTACCTGATGGAGGATAGAATTCAAAGATTTTGTACTCTTAAGATATTTTGGGTGGAATTCATAACTCATATGACAATTTTTTTTAATACACAAAAGCTTCTTTTTATTCCCTATTTAGTTTAAGAGTAATTGAACTGATTTTAAATCTGTATAAGTACGCAGGTGGAAGAATGTATGTATGGAGAAGGGGGCGATGGCCCATCGTTTTGCTTATCAGGACATTATTGTTGACACTGTGCCAGCTCTATTTGAGGTTTCCAAAGAATTTGTGTGTGTGTGCGCGAGCGCGCGCGTGTGTTTATGTGTGTGTGTGTGTGTGTGTGTGTGTGTGTGTGTGTGTGTGTGTGTGTGTGTGTGTGTGTGTGTGTGTATGTGTGTGTGTGTGACATGTGTGTGTGTGTTATGACTCTGTGTGTGTTTATGTGTGTGTGCCAGTGTGTGTGTGTGTGTGTGTGTGTGTGTGTGTGTGTGTGTGTGTCCAAATGTCTGTGTGTGTATGTCTGTGTATGTTGTATGTGTGTGTGTGTGTGTGTGTGTGTGTGTGTGTGTTTATGTCTCTGTGTGTGTTTATGTGTGTGTGTGTGTGTGTGTGTGTGTGTGTGTGTGTGTGTGTGTGTGTGTGTGTGTGTGTGTGTGTGTGTGTGTGTGTGTGTGTGTGTGTGTGTGTGTGTGTGTGTGTGTGTGTGTGTGAGAGAGAGAGAGAGAGAGAGAGAGAGAGAGAGAGAGAGAGAGAGAGAGAGGTGAGGAACAAAGAAACATGACTTGAAAAAATCACATGAAAAATATAGCCTGTGTATAAAATTCTCCAAGAACCAAAAAAAAAAAAAAAAAAAAAAAAAAACAGAAAAACAGACTACCAGAAAGGTCCAAATCAGAACAAACTTCCAACTTGTAATAGTTTTAAGCATTTCGGAATGTTTGTAACAGAAAAATGAAGTGAAAATAAAATTTAATGTTTTTTCGCAAGAACCAAGTGTTGTCTTCCTCTAGGTGTATTTGGTGTAATGGACTACAACAAATACTTCGAACATCTACAGAACGCCGCGAGTGTCTTCATGGATTATACCAGTGTTGCTCTTCATTGCTTGTCACCACCACACCGGACTTCGTGAGGTCATGGATGTTATCACGCAAAACTTCCCTGTGGCTCTAGGGAGTTTTATCAATCTTTACTTTACTTTTTTACCGCGCATGATTGTTATAAATCAAGAAAAGTAAATGGGAGTATAAATTAATTTCGAAAAATGTGTATTTTTAAGGCCTGTGTTGAAACGTGACTGTTCAACATTGATTTTGACTGATAAGAATGAGAAATGAGGAAAGTTCTAAGTATGGAAGGTGTTTGGTCCAAGGCAAATAAGTGCACAAGGGAAGTTAAGGAAAATTAATAATGGTAACAGTTAAAGAGGGAAGAGTGTCCTTCAATGAAAAACGTCTCAATGGTTAGGACATGTGAGGATTGAACAGGTGAAAATTACGGAGAGAATGCTTAAAATCTGTCCAAGCGGCAGAAGGAAGATCTCTATTACGCTGGATAGATTATCTCAGTTAGGATGTGTAGCAGGAAAACTATAAAAAAGTCATGATTTGGACAATGCCTAGGTTCTATGAGGAATATCAACTAGGAACCTGACTTGAATGGCTATCCTTACCTCACGTTAATCGGATGTTGTGTAATTTTAATCGGTCATTGTGTATATTAATAGTAATATTATACAATTTTGTATTAACTCTTGTAAGAATTGGCAACTATAACATACAAGTAAATAAAAAAAATAAACCCTATGAAAAGAAGACAATTACAACAGTTTGGTTTTTAACAGTTTTTATACAGTTCACCGCTCAACTTCAAACAATTACCACCGCCATTTTGTTTCCGCACTTGCAATAACAATTATTGTAACCCAGTTTCTAACAATTACAATCGTATGAGCTATTCTGTATTAGTGAATATAAATAGAAACCATTCCCGCTGAGATCTATCGACTGTTCAGTAAAGTAGCGTTTAGTTTTTACATCGACAGAATGCACAAATGACTAGTTTGAACTAAAATACAATACGATAGCTCTCCTGCACTCTATCCCTCGCTCTCAACCTTTGCATTTTCTACCTAGTTCGTCCCATATTTCCGTTACATTCTTCAGTTAGGCACACTTTTTTCTGTTCTCTCCTCTCGCCAAAGCTAATATTAATTCTTCGCTTCAATAAATACTTAAAAAAAATATTGCACAAAAGTTCTCAAATCTAATTAACAATCAATTAATTTCTTAATCAATTTTAATTCTAGTGAAGCATTTAAACAAAACTATGTGTAACTGGCTCTTGAAAAAAATCAGTTTCGAAAAGTTATTAATTTTGTGAAATTTGTTCCTTTAAACCAACGATACAATTGAATGAAATGATTACTTTGCATTATTTTCATAAATCCGTCAACGATAGGTAAAACCTCTAAGTATAAAATTAATGTTAGCTTTGTCTACGAACTAAATCCACTCAGCTGATTGTCTCCAGTTGATTAGTTCCTTTGGGTGTCGCTAGAGCTCAGTACTCTGTTTATAATCAGATCATACTGGCCTGCTTGAACACAAAGCTGTATAGACACACAGCAAACAAGACGTTGCGTATTGTATGATCTGTGAAAGCGTTCAGTCACAGGACACATCAGTAATGAAATTAAACTAATGTATTTGGCAATACAAGATTTGCTATTAATTTGAGGTAACGCCCATGTTATGGCAACAGAAAATCTTTGTTTTCGGGGAGAGAAAAAATAGAAGCTAAAGCTTTCTAGGAGAGAAAAATATTTAAGCTAAGAGTTTGTGAAATAATTTCCGCACCATAATTAGAATGAATATAGTTCAGAGAGGTCTAAATATTTCAGTTAATTTAATCGAATTTGTCGCTTCAATCTTATGCATGGCACAGGAAAACAAACATTTTAAGCAACACTCAAAAAAAAAAATGCAAAATTAAAATATTTTGTTTTATATTTTTAGTTTAAATGCAAATCAACATGAGAAGTTTAAATTATTTTTTTAAAATATGTTAAAAGATTTTAAACAAAGGTTTTTAAAAAATAAAGATTTAAACAAGATTTAAAAAAAAACAACTAAAAAGTAGAAAATAATATTTATAAGAAAACTTTTTTTCAAAAACATGATTTAACTTAATAGCATAGTACTTAATAGCATTTTAATACTTAAAAGTATAGTCATGATTTTATACTTTTATGATTTAAAAGTATTTAAACATACTTTTATGATTTAAAAGTATAAACATATAGTTTAAATTATAATAAAGGAGAAAATATTTTTTTCCAACCAAGATCTGAGGACCAGGGTAATACAAAATTATTAAGAATAAAACGCGTGGGATGTTCACCATATTTTAATTTCTCTATCATAAATACACTTATATTTAAAAAATGATTTTTGACGACCTTTTATTTTTAATCTTAATAATTTTATGTTTTCCAGGTCCTTAATAGTTATATTTTATTTAAATCTGAGTTTTGAAAAACAAACATTTCACTATTTCTAGATGAATTTATTTAGTCTACAGACAAAAATGGGATTTACTGTTTAAACGCTAAAGGGACCTGTATTTCAATTATCTTTGAGGTTCTCAACAAACGCTAATATATAGTTAGTTAAGTCAAATACCCACAGATCGAACCTATTTGACTTTAATCTAAAATTAATACTTTGAAATTATTGATAAACTCTCACAAATAATTAAAAAAGTCTGTTTTCTTCTTTCCCTACTGCCGGCTGTAAGAAACTTTCGATTTCAATTATCGTTGGGAAAACGCAAATACAGTTCTCCCAAAGCAGCTAATTTGAAATTAATCCTGTATCTCTGAGGATATTTGTGTTTTGGATTGTAGAAGATGATTAATGTTGTGGATTAATTGTTGGAGTGTAGGATTTTGCACAGTACAGTATTCCTTTAGGCCTATAAGTGGTTCTCAGCTGATCAATGGGCAAACAAGATTCCCCGGATCTGTAGCCTCGCGACGGATTAAAGTTTTTATCGAATTTTCACTGAAAAGTATTGTAGAGGGGCCCAGAACCGGAACCGTGAAATAATCCTGACATATAGATTATTTTCTGTGAAATATTTAAAAATTCAATTAAAATTTTTACTGAGACGAAATTATAAGGTTTTTTCTGTACAATAACTTTAAACGTAAAAATGTTATTTAACCCAATACTACAGCTTTAAATGAGTGCTTTTTTAAATAATACATTTTCTCTTTAACTAATAAACAATTTTAATTTATTATATATAGCCTATAGTTTAAACATAACACATTGCACTAAAAATCAAATTAATTTATATTTATAATCTCAGAAGAGTAAAAATGTATTATGTAATATATTTGAAATAAGATAGTTCTAATTGTAATTTAATACAATAAAATTTTTATTAGCTTGCTTAACTGTATATTTTAAAACTTCTCTTTAAAGGAGAATTATCGATTGAGTATAAAAAAACCCTTCTGAATGTGGAGAAAGCTATTTCCCCAGAACGTATCTGATAATCAGAATGTCACATTATTAATTGTCTATATAAATGAAAAAAACAAAACAGTAAATAAATATATAAATGTTATACTATTAATAAGTATCCTTGATATAAATTTATGAAATTTCTGTTCTGTTTATATTTTAACAATGTTAAATATATTTTTCTGCATTCATTTCTACAAATCTAATTCTGACATTTGTCACAATTACTCGACAATAATTTAAAATAATTAAATCCCACAGAGCTTACTCATTCCCAATCCTAATTACAGCAGAGCAATGTAAGGTTTTCGTTTCAATGAAATTAAAAAAGTATTTTACATACAAAACCAATTTAAGGTTGTCTCATTAAAACTTATGACAAGCAAAACTTTGGTTGGCACAAGACAATGCACAATGAATTACATTGTTTTGTTTAATATTGAGGTTAAACAAAGCAATTTTATGAAGTCAAAGATGAGATATTTTTTAACAAGCAATCCGAGAATGAGATTTATCCTCAAATCGAAGGTATAGTGACTACGTGTTGGAGAAAGGGAGGAACTTTTTATAAAAGATAATATAGGGCCATTATTGCATCAAATACTTTCACAAAAATCATCTGAACACGGAAATAAGCTGAAGACTGAAACAAAAACCAAAACAAAAATGTAAAAAATATAAATTATTTTCTATCTTCATTTCATATTTACAAATTTAAAACAATGATTTTTTTTTAAATTACAAAATAATTATGAACCATTATTGTTTTCATTTATACCAATGGTCTGCAAATATATATATATATATATATATATATATATATATATATATATATATATATATACAGACACACACACACACACACACACACAATAGCTATAGTTGTATAAACATAATATCAGATACGCGCGATCCCCAAATTTTTAAAAAATTTTTATTCCTTGAAAATAAAAAGCTTTTAATAAAGCTTAAATTATATAGCACCATTAATGTATGATGAACTACAAATTCGATTGTATAGAAAATTATTATGATTAGATAAATAGAACAATGAGTATGCATTTTCGTAGAAATTACTGACAACTGAAATTTGAAAAAAACATATTTGGAATAAAACGTACTTTTGGTATAACTGCAGATTTTTTTTAAACTGTAGTTTTTTCAAACCTGCAAAACACACAGCTTTCATTAACTAACTTTTAATGGCTAATAAGATTCGATTTTTTAAAGTGTAATTTCTCAAAACCAACAAAAATATTTATAAGTAATCATTACACAAAGTGTCTTTTTTAATGTGGAATCTTCCCAAAATCCTTTTTTAAAGAGTTAGAAAAACCCTAAAATTGACTTAATCAAAGAAATATTATCAAAATATTGCTCAAGTTTATTTGAGGATAAATAACTCAAATCAGTGTACCAAATTTACAGATGGAAGGTAAATCATACAAAAATCAAACTAAGATGGTGGTCAGGGTTTATTTTTGTTCTGAATTTAACAAAATCTAGTAATTTTGTAATCTAGTAACAAAAATATAGTAATTTTCGAGACTGAATTTGTCGGAGACGTAGAAATTTATTCGTTTTGTTTTAATACTTGGAAATTTTATTCGAGTGAAATTATACAAAACCGTTACTATCGATTTCTAGGATTTTTATTGATTTACTTGTTTTCAGGTAATTTGAATGCAAAATATTAGTATACTTGTATATATGTCTGTTCTTGCTTTTGTTGGTACAGGTAAAATCCATATTTCGAGACCATTTGAAATTCTTCAAGAAATGTTGATGTGTTCAAAACCATTTTCAGTTAAAATAGGAATCATAAAAATTTTAAAAATTGGATTTCCACTAAATCGACTGTGTAAAACTTAATCAAAATATTTTTAAATGTATCAGTTGATCAGACTTTGATCATGTTTAAAGATTCTTAAGTCATTGTGCGAAATTCTAATAAACCGAAAAAAACAAAATACAAATTCCGTCAGTTTTTTTTAAATATTACCTCGAAAAGTGAATTAATTTTATTTAAAATTTAATAAATAGATTTGGATTATAAGTTATCATATATGACCAAAATTTGAGTAAAATCTAATAAACGTTTTATGGGAAAACGATTTTTTGAACGATAGTTTAATCTAATTTTGTGTACAAAATAAGTAAAAGTAGAAAAATTTTATGTAATATGTTTGAACAATTGTTTTGCATTTAATAAATTGCTTGTATAAGAATTTCAATGACTTTTCAAATAATTATGAATGGAGAAATCTACAATTGTCTAATGTTTTTGTCAATATACCAAAATAATGCCTCACGCAGCTCTTTCACTGAGACGATGTAAGCGAATTTCTAAAAATAATTTTTTTTTTTGAACTCTGATTCACCCTCATATAAAGCATTAAAATCTGCATTGGTTAGTATTGTGAATTTTCAAGTTGCACATAAAATACAAAAATGAACCATCACCACCGTCAAATTAAGTTTTTTAATTTTGACGGATTTTGATATTATAAAATGCTAGTTTATGCGGTTTTCAAATGCGATTAACGAACAAATTACGGCATTTTTAAGAAATTGAAATGGTCTCTATTTTTAAACTGAACTAATTTTATTGGTTAATGAAATTCTACTAGATATTACCAAAATCAAGACTGTGCAAAGTTTGAATCAAATGGGACTAAAATGCTAACACACCTAAACTCGCGCGCGTGTGCACGTACTCTCTCTCTCTCTCACACACACACACACACACACACACACACACACACACACACACACACACACACACACACACACACACACACACACACACACACACACACACACACACACACACATGTACACTCACACACATTCTAATTATATCTCAAAAAGTGATCTAACTAGTTGTCATGATCGGAGCTAATGTCAAGGTCCAAGAGTCTGGCTGTCTGATCTTACATAATGGTCGCTCCAGTAGGTCTTTTTCCAATGAACATGAAGCTAATAAATGTTTAAAGCTTTCCTTCTTAGTGTATAATAACCGACAAATTTTCTTCTGTTGAAAACAACAATCTCCTGCAAAAACAAACAGAAAAAACTGAGATTTTAAAATATTGAATTTATGACTTTTGTTAAAGTGCTACTTCCTTTCCATCTATCATTGTGTCTGACATATTTTGAGTGGTTCAATTAAAAAGAGCTTAAGTGCTTTTACTGCTTGGCAATTAATAATTGCAGTTACAAAGCTTTAATGATGGATTTTAATGGGTCAGAGAGTGTCAGCATTGCTTGGGTAAGTCTTAGTTTCATTGTAGCAGCTGCAATATTGTGCAAACAACAATGTCTTCGGACTTTGGCTTCGCTCCGCTACAGAGTAGTTTGAGATAGTAAAGTCTTAAACTTGTTAGTTTATTGAGATAAATATTTGAATGTAGCATCAACTAAGACTACATAAGATAAATACGTAAACTAAACATAAGATAAATATGTAAACTAAGATAAATATTTGAATGTAGCTATGTAAGACCGTCCAATCTGATTCGGTTAAAATAATAAGTTAAACGTTTTTGATGCCATTTTGAAATGTTTTCGTTAAAATGTTAAAAACGATATTTAAAACTTGATTTTAATTTTTAATCTATTTTAAGACAGTACAAAAATTGTAGTAATTTTTTAATGGAAAAAATTGTTATGCATATTCATCCTCCCTCTTTTAATCTCCCTTATTTTGGTATTCGAAGAGTTTAATCTTTTCTTTGTGAATAAGTCATGAGATTAGGTTAGATTAGGCTATATACTAGAGGAAGTGATTAAGCTCTACAACCCCACGTACTGCGATCAACAGATCAATTGTGCAACTAAACGTTATTAAGTACTTAGCTTCCCTTAGCTAGAGCCTCACAATCATGAATTCTGTGTCCCGCAGTTTCCTCCTCTTTACTGCATATCCTATACGTGGTATCTCCGTGATACATACCTATCCTGTTCATGTGAACCCTCAATCACAGTACTCAGTAATGAGCCTCATGATTTTCCTGAGTTGTGCTATGTCCAAGAAATCTGCCGCCTCTAAGTCCTCCATGAGGAACCTTATCCAAAAGGTGCTTGCTATGGGAATTTCCATGAAGGTTATCCCATCTTGCCTGGTCTTGCTTGTTAATCCACGTATTGATAGCAGACCCCGACCAATGATAGAGAGATCCTTAAAGACAGCTCGGGTCCGATAAACTCAGATGCAGATTCCAGTCTAGTCAAAGGTTCATTTCAAATTCTCCCGAACACAGTTATTAATGGCCATTGCTTCAACCTGGAATACTGTTGCATACTGACCCAGGGCAACAGCTTTCTTTGCCTTTGGTTTCAGGCAGTACACCCCTAGCATCAGTATCTGTTGTCTTGGAGCCATCTGTTTACCACACTATGTCTCCAGAGTTGATGATATTCCAACACTTATGTTCCTCCTCAAATGTCATCTTGACATCAAAGCGTCTAGAAACCATGTGCTGTTTGGTCATCTGATAAATCTTTATCATTAGAATTGACTCTCTGATCAGTCTCTAATCTTTTCTCTGATTCTAACATGCTCCAAAGTTGAGAATAGCCAGACCCATCTATCCTGCAGTCTGCATGCTGCTGTGCATGCCTCACATGATTTACGTTGTAGGTCAATGAGGGTTGACCTGCGTCCTCATCTAGATATAAGGAATCAACATATGTTCATTTGTGCACTGACTTTCAAATAAATAACATCAGCTCTTCTAAGTTCTCTACCTCTAGTGATCTTAGAGTGGATAAAATGCGACAGCCAAAATGAGTAATTTTTGCCAGTAAATCTTCTGTAGAAAGATATCTTGGACAGAAAATGATAAGGAACACATGTAAGGTGGGATTGCTTATCATAATTGCCTCCTACTAAAAGTGCCGTTATATCAGGTATCAGGTATATCAGGTATAAATCGTTTGTAGTGATCAAGTTACACTCGGCGCGTCTAGCTCACAAATCGTAACTCACTGTATCAAACAAATGCTAGTTTTGTAGCTAACCATGAAATGCATATGGCAGTGGATCCATTGACACCTGCGTACAGAAGCTTATCAACCACCTGTATGTAATGAGGGCGTTCGAGTACCTGACATCCATGCTTGTCAAAAATGAATTATGCCCATAGAGTATCAATTAACTATAAATTATTTTGACTTGAAAACATCTTTGATTTCGATGCCGGATGTGAGTTGGCAATCACGCCTAAATGAACGACAGTTTCTGGCAAACAAACTTGATTAAAAACTTTGAATTTGTCCTTATTTATTTTTAAAAAATTAAAATGTCTTAACGACTTTGACTTATATGTTGGCAGTAGGGACCACAGATCTCTTGCCTCCTCAAGGTGGTGAGTGTCACGAACTGTTCACGCGCAAAATGGACCCATGATTTTTAATTTTGCTGATCCGTTACGTGGGATCATATCAGAGAATATAGTACTTATATGCATATACTCATAAATAGTACTATGCAGAATTTATTAAGTGTTAAAATTTAAATTCAAAAATATTTTGGTTTTAGTCTAATTTTGGGTGTTGTAGATAGCCGAAAAAATATGTTAACAGTTGTTAGTTAATAACTCGGTTATTCTTTGATTTACAGAGAAGACAAAGCACATAATTTTGTTCTTCGTTGAAGAAAAACATTTTTGTCCTTTGTAGATATTTTCAAATAACAGTTCTACTTAACAGTTTAAACTGCCGCCATTTTGGAAATTATAAAAATAAACTGTTTATGTTTAGTATACGTATTTGTAAATTGTAATGTAGTACAGGCAGGAACCAAACTTATAGACAATATGTTAGGGACTTTTGAAGTTAAAGTGCGTTTAAAAAAAATTAACTAGGATGAATTCGAAAAAATGTCACTGCAGATTTTTTTTTCATTTATTTAGGTATTGGATTCGATTATTATTCTTCTAACAACTTTTTCCATTAAATTTAAACTGTCAATATGTTCAACAATCACGAGCTAAAACAAAATAATTATATTTTATCTTTCACAAAAATTGATTTCGTTTTCTACCAGCACTAAAATCTATATAAACTTGTGTTAAAACATTCAATTTCATTTAAAATACAAAATAAACCCGACTACGCTAGGGTACATTTTCTTATTATTTTAATATACTCTAAAAGCACTTCTAGGAATTCAAAGTTCTTTTATTCAATGCTGCTAATCTTTAGAAATTCGTTTTTTTAATACAATCGAGACAACTACGTGCCGTGATTTTATCTACCTCTGTTCTCTACGCAGAGATTTACAGTAATTTTGTAAAACAACAGACGTAGAAAATTCCTCTCTTATTCTGCTTTACATTGAAACTGGTAATAAAACACCTGCGTCCCTTTGTTTTGCATGTAAAACCCACTTACAAGTATATTTATTTGTGTAGTTTCGGCCGGTTGACATCTTCAGGTGTATAAACTGCCAGGGAGGTGCAAACATGATGCTAATTCTGATTGTAAATTGTATTCTTCTTTTTCTTACTCACAAAAAAATAAATGTGCCAATGAAATGAACATTTCGCCTCCTATTTTTATGGTTTTGCTGTTAATTATTGTCAGAAACGTGGATGAATGAACTATTTTGAATCTAATTAGTTAACACGATTAAGTTTAATATAGTATAAGTAACTAAGTGTTGGCTACTTTATAACCGAGAGCTAAATAGAGCTAAACAAATAATCAGTTTAACTGTACAAAGTGAAGGCGTAAATTTAATGCCTGGTGCACTTTTGCTCACCATGGACGTTTCAAATGCTCTAATAAATTGGAAGTATTGCTTTTTCGCATTTTCATAGTACGAACTATGCAAAAAGTATTATGTACGTGAATAATTCAAATCTATAACTATTACAGATTTGAAAGAACATAACCGTTTTCAGGTCCCCTGAATTAAAGGAATATCCTTAAGGATATATGTCCCTTAAAGTTATATATTAAGTAGGTATTATAATGAATATGAGTCTATGGAAATCGTCAAATATTAAGTTATTTCAGAGACAAGTCACGCTGGTGTAATTTGTTATTATCTCGTAAATAATTTTAATTTTCTAGCAATTTTTGCGTTTCAGAAAAATCTTTAATAAAAAATCAATTTTCTAAAAGTCAGTATTACAGGTAGGCCTATAATAAAAAAATAAAAATCCAGTAAGACAATTATAGAATAAAACAGAAAAATTGGACCAAATAACTTCGTGAATAAATAGAAAAAAAGCTTTTGGTCACTATCGCCAAGTACAATAAACGCTTCAGCTAAATCTATAACTAGCTGAACATTGATGTTATTGACACAATAACATCAATTTAAATCTTAGTATATTACAAAAATTGAAAAAAAAAATATTTTGGAAAATATGTTTTTTTTTATTTGTGCTTTCTCACCGAGTTATACAAAATGAAGAGTTATTCGAGGAAAAACTTTGTAATATCTATGGATTGATTCATTTTAAGATCACCTGAGTTAAAAATAGTTTTTTTTGTAATGTGTGTGTAATTGTCCTATATTTCCAGACAAGTTCTAAAATATTTTCACTTTAAACTTATTTCTTGATCTTGAAACTTATTTCTTAATATTTAAGGAAAAATAATGAAAAACAAATTTTATTAAACATCAGATTTTGATAAAATATTTCTAAGTTGCAGTCCTTAAAACGAAAAATTGGATTTTCCTCATAATTAGATTATCGTTAATCAAATATATGGACGTTCCATATATGGTTATAAATAAAATTTCCTTTTAGAAGGTAAATAAAAAACTACAATCACCTTCCATTTTGTTTTATCTTTTTGAATTTCATTTCTTTGTTAATTAAAAGAACACAAAATATACTATCGATCCACACATATTTTCTATTTCAAGTTTAATGCAATGGCTTTACAAATTTTTAAAATTTAATCAAAATTTTAGCAAATCACGAAGAAACGAAATTAACAAATTACACCAATTTTTCTTGCCAAAATTTAACTTTTGTAAAATAATTTAAAAGAAGATTGTTTCTGTAAAATTTTTGTAACACAAAATCTTCTTACTTAACAATTCTGTGGACCAAAAATAGATGTATTACTTAAAATAAATTTCGATGCCAATTAAATTGTGCATACATTATCTCTTACCAAAGTCAAAGCAGATTTTATAAATAATAAATATTCGTAAGTCATGAGTCAAATTAAAATAAGACATTTACGATACTAGATTAAACCGGTTAAAAATAATGTTCATCGAACCTAGCAAAAATTGGTTGATAGTACAATTTTGTTTTTAAAACATTCAAGTTTCCTTTAAATAACACTAAAGTTTCTTACGTGCGATGGAGTGATGTAAGCCTCAATAAAATTATTTTAAAGCGATATGTCGTTTCTCAAAAATTCTTAAATTCCAGTTGAAGAGCTAGTGATAAAAGAAAATAAAACAAAACTGCAGCATTTGTGTGTGTTTACTTCGTGTTTTCCTTGATTCCAGAACCGAAATTTTATTGAAGGGCGTAGATAAAACCAAGAACTCTTATTAGAGCGCGAGTCAAACGATGTAAGCGGTCATTTAAGTTATCATGAAAATAGAATTTCTAGCAAACCGAAATCAATTAAATATTGTGGATAGTTAAGGGGTAAAATGTTGAAGACAAATTTTCTTATTTATCTTGTGTAGGGTAACATTTATTTCAAACTAGAAGGAATAATGTTTCCTCATACAAATAGTTTTTAGACATAAAGAGTTCGTATAGAGCTACTAAACCTCTCTGAATATTCAGTTTTCTTGTTCCTCTCTTGTAATATCATTAGGTTAGGTTAGGCAAATATAAAAAAAATGTCTAGTTTGGATCAAAGAATATTTTTATTTTAAATATTTTTTTACTTGTGGATATGAAAATAGAATTTTGGAAAATTCACCATTTTTGGAAGAATTTTTACATCGACGGTAAAAAAGTTAATATTTTACATTTAAAATTAATTTTGTTATGTTTGGGAATAAAATGTGTTTCAAAAGTAGCATTTAAATTTTACGCTGAAAGCTGTGCTCTTAGTGGCCTGATTTAGTACGCGTCGCGACAATGCAGACGACACGGAAGTCAGCTGGTCGATATTTGAGTCACCTTAAAACGAAACTCTAAAGTTAACGTTCTATCGGACGATGACAATTTATAAGGACAAGAAATGAGTTGCCTACGGAGCTTCAGTTCGTGATTTTAAAGCACGTTCTATTTTATCTCATATAATATTTGATATTCTGATTTGAATTTTGATTCATTATAAAAATACACAGATATAGTGAGACTTAAGCAAACACTGATAAAATCGTTTTAAGCTGATTAACAAAAAAAAAAAAAAACATTCGACTCGGTTTAGTTTTGTAGTTTTTTTAAAAACTGTAAATTGTTATCCTTCCTAATCAGCGGTGTTCCTGCATGTGACTAATTACAAACTCCACAATGGAACATACAGCGCTGTAATACTGCGACTATTTCTTTACCCGGTGCAGTGTGTAAACAATCATATTTCACAAAGTAATTAAGTTTCTGAGGTAATTGATTTACCAGGAATCAGGTCAAATTACAGAAACAACACAACAGATAACGCAATTATACGGCAGCTAGGCGATGTAATCAGAATTGTGGATTCGCTGTGACCTTCACGGGTAGTATTTTTACCCTCACACAAAATTCTAATTTAATAAATAATAACACAGGTTTTAAACTCAGATGACGAATATATTTGTTCCTAAAGAGTTAAAGCTAAAACAGGGGACATGAACTGTTTCATCGGGTGGTTCTGTTTACAGAAATCACTTTGAAATTATTTCATCGGAGAAAATGTTATTAACTGTCAACAAAAGTATTATTTCTAAAACCATAGGTAATAAAATTCAATGTGAGATTAATAAGTAGATTATTTGTTTAAAGAAATTAAGTAGTTTATTAAAATCGACCATTTAGCCTATTCAAAGTAAAAATTTGTCTTGCTTCTATACTACATTATAAATTTTCAAGAAAAAAACATTTAAAAATATATTTTAAGCAAACAAAATAAAGAAACGATTTCAAAACTAAAAGCTTTTCTAAATGTATACATTAAATACCCAAACTAACAATGCAGTAGATAAAAATGTGAATATCTTGAACAGATAACACAGGATCGGTTCGTTAGGTTTTGTGTTCATAATGAAAAGATCTTACAGTTAAGTTATTAAATGAAATTTGAAATAAAATAATACTATTCAGGAGTACATTTAAAAAACCAGAACACTGAGAGTTTATTTTGGTTTTTTTGATTTAACTTTGAATCGTAAGCTTTTAATTTCATTTTTGGTACAGTGATTTTTTTTTTATTTTAAGGCGAAAAGCACATTGAGGCTATTATCGCCTACCTAAATGTAAGTGTGAGTGTAAAGTGTTAAAGTCGTAAGTGTAATGTTGTAAGAGTAAGTATGTGTTAAACTCTGGTACCGTAAGGGACGTCTAAATCCTCTCAATAAGCTTTTATAATAAGCTTATACAATACAATTTTATAATAAGCTTGTCTGCACCCCCTGCGTACAGTGATTTGAATTATGAATCCTTTTATACATCACTGTAATAAACCTCAAACAAAAGAGGGACGGATTTTTGTGGGAAGGGAACAAGGTGTGAGCATGTTTTTGTTATCAATTTTGACCGAATCCAGCAAAAGCTTTAATGCTGGCCTTAACAGCAAACAGAAATTTAAAATAAGATTTCGTTTTCTCACGAACTATAAATTACTTTTATTTTAATTTTAGTACAATGACATGAGATTTTCCAAATCACTAAAAATTTTAATAAATGTTGGTAAATTAGGTAGATTTTTTTATCTTTCCATATACGGGATTTTTAGGGATATAGCTTCCATATACTTTGCTTAGTACTTCGTGAGAGAAATTCCATCAAAATAGCTACAATCAGTTTTGAGAAAACCTGATCTTGAAGTTTTTTATAAAACTTTTAAAAGAAAAATAATTATTTTGAGTTTGGTCAAATCAAATTAGAACTAACCCATCACGAAATCGGTAATTCGTTTAGTTCCTAGTTATATGCTGACATACTGACGGACAGAGGTCCATGTAAGATATTTCTTTAAGTTCTGAAAGTGAACGTTTATTCGACAAACGTTTAAGATAAATTTTAACATGTATCACGTTTTAGGACTGGTTTTGATGTTTGCGGGACGCCTGATGCGAAGAACACGTTTATAGTGTTGTATAACAGTATATTTTACGCTTCGCAAGTCTCAGAATTTTATAATTAATTGTAATTAAATTATATTAATTATAATTTAAAATTAATATTAATTATAATTAATATTAATAATTATAATTAATTTCTTCTTCTTTATTTGTTTCACCCAACTTTGGGGTACACTAAATCAATCACTTTTTAATGTTCTGTGCCTTCCTCGTAGCCCAGTATTGCTTCAATCGTTGTGATCTTGCTTTTCTTTCTTCGTCAGAGATTTGGATCGTTCGCTTGGATTTGACTTTGCCTTGGAACCGTTGCTTCTTGTCCTTGGTTATTGTTTTATTATTGTCCTTGGTTATTAATATTATTGTTCATTAATATTAATATAATTAATATTAATTATAATAAATATTAATAATTATTAATATTAATTATAATTAAAATTATATTTAATTATCGCACCTCATATCAATTATAATTAAAAATTCCTGTGTTTACCGTCGTGTGACCTTGCGCGTGTGAACTAATCAAAAAGTGATAAAGTGCTTATTTATCAAAAAAGTCCTGACAAAAAAGTCAGGATCGGTGCTTATTTCAAGGCCAGGCATTACCATGAAGGCCCCTCCAATACCTCATTTTTAAAATGGAAATTTGCAAAAACAACTTTTACTATAAATCAAAATTCAAATACATTATTTCATTTCGTTGGTTTTAGTGTTCATAATCCCTAAATGATTTGTCAGTTCATGATTTTTTTAAACCATTTGTTACTTTATTAACAAAATAGTCACTTCTAAAAGGAAAACACAAACTTAATCAATCTTTTTCCAATGATGCTTTCGAAGTTATAAATTAAATTTGATGACGTCACAAGTTTGATTCCCCGCCTCTAAGCTGTTGCAATCTAATTATCCATCAAACTTGGCTCAAGTGATTCAATTATACGCCAATTTATTTAATATTTCTTCTCAATCGTAATTTTTGTTTCACACTTAACTTAAAGACTTTAATTTTATTATTTTATAAACCAAAAGGCTAATAATTGCTTATTAAAGTATCTAATAAGTAAACGGCTACAAACTTCCTCACTTATTACTAAATTAATTGCGGTAATAAAAAATAAAAAAACTATAACTTACGTTGTAGTTGGTTTAAACTACAAAATTCATTCAAGTTCAAAAAAAAAGCAGCAGTTGTACTAATTTATCAAAATCAATGTTCACTCAAAATAAGGTTTTTTGAAAATTCGTAAGTCATGTGTGATTGTAGCAGTTCTTAAATTCATTAAATGTATTGTCATAAAGCCCTAAAATATATAAATATAAAACAAATCATAAACAGTGTAAAATGTCTTGCACTGATTTGAGTTGTGAACCACCAAAATGTGAATTTCCCGGATCGGTGATTAGCGAATTGTAAAATGAGCCATTAGAATTTGCATTATGCTAACACCCAGACCCGGAACCTTGAAATGAGCTTCGATCTTGACCTTTAGATGTGTTTTTGAGGAGTCGTTCATATATATATATATATATATATATATATATATATATATATATATATATATATATATATATATATATATATATATATATATATATATATATATAAATATACAGGCGAAATAAGGCTATTATCACCTCCCTAAATGTAACTGTAAGTGTAAAGTGTTAAAGACGTAACTGTAATTTTGTAAGTGTAAGTGTGTGTTAGACTCGGGTACCGCGAGGGACGTAATAAATCTTTTCAATAGGTGCAGCTGGTCTGCACCCCCTACGGGGTATATATATATATATATATATATATATATATATATATATATATATGTGTGTGTGTGTGTGTGTGTGTATGTGTGTTTTACCGCACACATGTTCGCAATTTTAGTCCGATTTAATTGAAACTCTCTCAAAAATCGATTATGGTTATAGCTTAAACAACTCCTTTAACCAGAAAAATTGGTTTATCAGTTTCAAAACGGCGGGTATTTCTTTATAACAAGTCTTATTTTTTTCGTCTTAAATTGTTTTAAAAATCTGATCTCACCATCGTAATCAGCGTTAAAAACAGCACAAATTACATATTGAATTTTCAAAATCCGTTGAAATTAAGTAATTGGTTCATTTTCTAATTTTCAATGTAATTTGAAAGTTTAAAAAGCTAATGTGTGCAGATTTTAATGCTGGTTATCACGATGAAATCAGAATTTAAAAAAGGGTAATATAAAGGAAAATAATTTTGAAAATCCGTTTCTATCACGTCAGAGAGACAGCTGGGATACAGCTGTTATTATATGGATAGAGTATTTTAAGTACATCAGTAGTTAAATTCACAAACACTATATCTGATTAAAACAATTCAAATCGTTAAAATATATTTTGAAAAAATACTTTTAAACAAAAAAAATGTAAACAAATAATTTTATTTCGATATTTGGTAGAAAAATCGGTCAATTTCTTGAAAGTGGTGCGACGTACATAAACAAACAAGCACACACAAATGAACAGAAGCACTTTTTTGCTCTAAAAGGACAGATACTGTTTTTTGTATCGATTTTTATCACTACCATTCATTTTAGTTGTTATAGTAGGAAAGTAAAAATTCATTTCCAGCAAAAATATAAAATCAAGGAAAAAACTTGATGAATTGTCATCTTTATCACGTTCTTTTGCTTCCACGCGAATGTTTTATAATCACGGCACGCAGTTGTATCACTGACGTGACGGAAATTTAATGTAACAAATTAACCGTACTAAATGACACTCTATAAACGACCAGTTTGATACACGAGTATATTAAAAGAAGAATACTTTGGTATATTTTCAATTAATACTAACACTGTGGATTCTAACACTAATAAAATTTTTAAACAAATATGACATAAATCAGATTTGTTTTCACTTTTCGGATTGGATAACAAAATTGTACTATTACTAACATCAACTTCTGTACTGAGTTCGAATAAAACAGGAACATAACCGTTAATATTAAATAGATTATATTATAAGCATAGAGGACGAAACCTAGGGACGAAACTGATACCGCGATACCAGTAAATTATCAGTCTTTATATATCTAGTTGATTTTACTCAATACTTTTCCTATCAGTACCGTTACCATTGCCGATCTTGTGGTGGTTTCGAACCTCAGATCTCACACGCACAAAGTACCATCCCGTGATGTCAAAAGTGTAATGATATAGGCTACAAACGCGTTCCTAAATTCGTTCAATTATATTACAGAACATATTTACAACTCACAAACCCTTATTGGTAACAAATTAAGCTATGTCTATAATATATATTGTAATTATTGGATTTATTTTTATTTATTGGTTTTGAATGTTCCTATTATAATTATAACTTGTATTTATTGCATTTAGTACGTCCATATGCTGTTTATTAAAATATTAGTTGTATGTACATACTTTTATTCATTGTTTTCGTTGTAAATAATATAGGCCTAATTATATTGGTACATTTTTAAAAGTTAGGCCTGTTTTTTGTTGTTTTTAATTCGAAGAAAACAGATATGTAAATTATCGGTTAAATTCCTTTCATGTTTTCTTCATATTTGTTTGGATATTTTTTTCGATACCAGTGTCTAGTAAAAGTATCGAAAATTCCTTCTAATATTTCATCCATACGTTTCGCTACCCAAACGTTTCGGTAATTTGAATTCTACGCGGGAATCGTTTGTGGTATGACCTGCTGCCGGTAGAATGGGCGAACAGTACTCTTTGTGAATTAGTGTGCCAACAGCAGGGACGGTGAGAGGTCGCGTTCTTGAGTTTTGTTCGTTTGTGTAACGTTGTGTTTTAGTGTTACGTTCGTATAGTTTACATAGAATGCAATAATACATATACGGCGAAAGACAAATCAAGTCAAACATGTTCAAAAACAGGTTTTCGGCGTGGATTTTATAATGATTAATTTTCAATGAACATTAATTAAAATAATAAAATGCTTAAGCTAAAACATAATTATTTATCAATACAATTATTTTACATAATTAATACTGTCTATTTTTTTTACCTAATATTAAAACAAATATTTTTTTAATACAGATTATCGTAGTGAAATATGTTTTTCAAAACGTGTAACGTAAAAACTTTCTAAGATATCATGACGCCATTTTAAATTATTGAGCGGATTTTTTTTATAACAAAAGTTTTCTAGCTGTTAAACAACAATCGATTTTTTAGTCGAAAACGGACCAAAATTAAGAAATTGTGAGTGTTAACATACATATTTACACAAAGTTTAACGAGTCATCGAAACGTCTTCTAGAGGTCGTTATCGTCGTTCTTTTCACGATTCCGGGTCAGGATGTTACCGTTACAGCTGATTTTGCGTCGAAAAATAAACGAACGCTCTGTTAACAAGGACAATTACACAGAGAACGGAGGCAGGCAAGCGTCCCAGTTATATTAAATATAAAATTATCTTTGCAAATAAACAGGCAAATAATTAAATAACGCCAGGCACGTCTGCGAAGTTTGCCGGGTAATTTGATCGGAACAGCTTAGAGGCGAGGAAGGAGGCGGTGACGTCATATAATATAATTAAACTTGGCTTGATTGGGGTTAGCCGTTACCTACGGACAAGTTAAATTACTATATAGCTTTCTTGGCAGCTGTTGCACAGCTCAACGATTCCATCAACACTTACAGTAACAGATGCGCTGAAGAACTGTGGGAGCAATCTGTTGTCTCTGTACTCGTATCAGAAAGTCTAATGAACGTGAACAACTGATTTGTATTTTAATGGATAATTTCATTCCAAAATTCCAAACAATAATTTTTTACTTTATTACTGTTCGTTTACTCTCCGCTTACGTATATGTGTATCATTTCGTTGAAATTTAGAATGTCGAAAGTTGAGAAACGTAAAGCAAGAAATGCGGGAACATATTTTATGTATAAACCATCAGTGCCATGGTTCAGTGATACGGACCACATAATAAAGTGAGCTGGCGTTCCTGTCGCCGCATGCCAGTGACGTTCAAGTCGTTTCTCAACTGGCATTCCAGCCACTGGCATCGTGTAAATGGTAAAGCGCCAGTGAGCTGGCATTCAAGTCGCAGCATGCCAGTGACGTTCAAGTCGTTTCTCAACTGGCATTCCAGCCACTAGCAACGTGTAAATGGTAAAGCGCCAGTGAGCTGGCATTCAAGTCGCAGCATGCCAGTGACCTTCAAGTCGTTTCTCAACTGACATGCCAGCCACTGGCAACGTGTAAATGGTAAAGCGCCAGTGAGCTGGCATTCAAGTCGCAGCATGCCAGTGACGTTCAAGTTGTTTCTTAACTGGCATGCCAGCCACTGGCAACGTGTAAATGGTAAAGCGCCAGTGAGCTGGCATTCAAGTCGCAGCATGCCAGTGACGTTCAAGTTGTTTCTTAACTGGCATGCCAGCCACTGGCAACGTGTAAATGGTAAAGCGCCAGTGAGCTGGCATTCAAGTCGCAGCATGCCAGTGACCTTCAAGTCGTTTCTCAACTGACATGCCAGCCACTGGCAACGTGTAAATGGTAAAGCGCCAGTGAGCTGGCATTCAAGTCGCAGCATGCCAATGACCTTCAAGTCGTTTCTCAACTGGAATGCCAGCCACTGGCAACGTGTAAATGGTAAAGCGCCAGTGAGCTGGCATTCAAGTCGCAGCATGCCAGTGACCTTCAAGTCGTTTCTCAACTGACATGCCAGCCACTGGCAACGTGTAAATGGTAAAGCGCCAGTGAGCTGGCATTCAAGTCGCAGCATGCCAATGACCTTCAAGTCGTTTCTCAACTGGAATGCCAGCCACTGGCAACGTGTAAATGGTAAAGCGCCAGTGAGCTGGCATTCAAGTCGCAGCATGCCAGTGACCTTCAAGTCGTTTCTCAACTGACATGACAGCCACTGGCAACGTGTAAATGGTAAAGCGCCAGTGAGCTGGCATTCAAGTCGCAGCATGCCAGTGACGTTCAAGTTGTTTCTTAACTGGCATGCCAGCCACTGGCAACGTGTAAATGGTAAAGCGCCAGTGAGCTGGCATTCAAGTCGCAGCATGCCAGTGACGTTCAAGTTGTTTCTTAACTGGCATGCCAGCCACTGGCAACGTGTAAATGGTAAAGCGCCAGTGAGCTGGCATTCAAGTCGCAGCATGCCAGTGACCTTCAAGTCGTTTCTCAACTGACATGCCAGCCACTGGCAACGTGTAAATGGTAAAGCGCCAGTGAGCTGGCATTCAAGTCGCAGCATGCCAATGACCTTCAAGTCGTTTCTCAACTGGAATGCCAGCCACTGGCAACGTGTAAATGGTAAAGCGCCAGTGAGCTGGCATTCAAGTCGCAGCATGCCAGTGACCTTCAAGTCGTTTCTCAACTGACATGACAGCCACTGGCAACGTGTAAATGGTAAAGCGCCAGTGAGCTGGCATTCAAGTCGCAGCATGCCAGTGACCTTCAAGTCGTTTCTCAACTGGCATGCCAGCCACACGCAATGTGTAAATGGGCCTTTATTACTAACTACTAAAATAATATGCATACAGTAAACACGAAAAATGCTTCCCACAGTAGAACGCATAATTAAATAAAATTGCCCGTACTATAAATAAATTCAAACCATTCTAATGGCTGGCACACGTTTACGCGCACGCTCTCAACAAGTGTCTCATGAAAGTTTCGACGCCTGACCCCCGCCAAGTTGTATAATTTATGGCGGGAAATCAGCCTCCCGCTGTACTGCCTCCTGCCACGTTTGATTGCGTGTTACAGGGTGCTTAGTAAGTAATGCCCCTAAAATAGAATCAAAATGAAGAGGAGAATGTTTTAAACTATGATACGTGTTCAAGTTATCAAGTCAAATCAAATCAAGTCAAATCAAGATCAAGTTGTGTCTCGAGATTATTTGATGCAGTTTGTCAATTTATTGTCGTATTGAATACAAATTAAGATAAGCGTGTTTCAATTTGATACACCCTTTATTCAATGTATTAATTTCGAATTTCATACCTACTTTGAGTAGGCCTATCGATTAAACGAAATCTTAAAATAAAGTTTTCATTAATAGTGGAAATATTACTTTCTTTAAATAAAATAAAATTATTAAAACAATAATTTAAAAAAATTAGCTTTATAACAAAATGATTGTTTTTACTTTTCAAAAATTTAGTCTAGAAAATATCGACAAAATACATCAAAATACCTGTTTAACATGTCGAAATAGTTTTATTAAACTTTGCTTGGATCTTGAAAAATCAAGAGTTTTGTCATTGTACCAGAATTTAAATAAGAAAAAAATGTAATTTAAGAAGAAATAAATTTAAAAATTACCTTGTTTATTTTTGATTTAATTTCAAACTAATTTTTAAAAATTTCTATGACGGGTATGAGGTGGAAACTATTATAACGGTGGAGAAAAGTAATATTGAGCAAGTGGAAAACTATAAATATTAAAGTCGAAGAATATCATTTCAGAATAGAGACAGTACAAAAATTGAGAAACATAACAAACTCTAATTTAAAAATATTTTTCTTTTAGAAATACCTTTAAAGGCAGCTTCTCAACTCAATTTAAAGCTAAGTCGTTATTGAGCTGTATATACAGATGTGAAATTTGGGCGTTCACAAAAATATTAAATAAAATGTTGGAATTAATACAGTGCAGGATGGTAAGACGTATGCTAGGTGTGAAACGGTAGGAGGAAATTAGTAATAAGAAGCTAGTGAGGAAGTAATATTGAAGGCTATTCGAGAAACGCACACACTTTTAAAATGAAAATGTACTGAACATGTATTAAGAGTAGAAAACTCATTTTAAGCCAAACTAACTACAGACGACTTTCAGGGATAAGCTGAGGGAAAAATGGAGGAATGAATTAGTGAAGAAATTAAGTGACCAATGGAACATGCAAACAAGGAAAAAGAACTGTAATCAGGGATTATAAAAGACTTTAAAGTGTTGAAAAAAATAAATATTGAATACATGTATAATATTTCTTTTACTCTTACTTTTTCTATTTTGTGAATTAGGTTTTGTATATTTGGAAAGCATCGTTTTATATGTTTGTAGCAACTCAGTTTATCTCCGAAAGGAGAAACTTTTGTTCTTCAAGATAAAATGACAATAAAGCTTATTATTATTATTTTAGATATTACAAAAATGGAGAAAAATCACTGAGGTGATTTCTTCGTTTATTTTTTCCATATTTCCCAAACTACATATATTTTGTACTAATGTTGATAAGTTCGGATTTCATGAATTATTTCTGTTTAAAAATGTTTAGGGTTACAGAGAAATGTCACTGGACTACGGAGTGATGGTCCACTTTCCATTAGTGCTGGTTGGGCAGAGACGTTGTTTGGTGGACAGAAATTGTGTATTACAGCGAAGCTGACAATAACACTGCTTTTGCAGAGATGGACGTGACTTTCTGTTAATACAAAGCGAATGAATTTGTTGAAAACACTTCAAGATCGTCACAAGGCCTTCCAGTATTCAAGTGAGATTAAAGAACGGACATCGTGGGACCCATATTCAGGTTGGTCAAAGGACTAGAAGTAGGTCTGATTGTATAATTTTTAAATATAAGAAAACTCAAAAATCCAGGTATGGCTAATTTACCTTTGGGGATGGAAACACCCCGCCCTGTTCTAGGGCTTAGCAAGTACCGAGATGTCTCATCAACATGTTTGTATTGGCAACAAGCCTGAAAATACAAAGAATAACAGTAATGTTAGCAGCATGGAATATCTGCGTGGGAAAGTACAATGTCGGCTGCAGGCCGCATGACAGACACAAGATGAGCGATTGCAAGAACTATTTACTGTACTCCTAGTGTCGATGACTTTACATTAAACCAAAGTTCAATGTCTAGGGAGTACAAACACTATTAATAGTACAGTATATATTATTATCTTTTGTTATCATTATTGTCTTGTATATGAGGTGCTAGCTCAGGATTTCACTGAGTTGCAGAATCTCATCATGACGAAGTAGTTTTAAGCATTTCAAAAACAAAATCAGTTCCTTCCATTAAAAATTGTAAATTTTATTTCATCATTGTTACGTATTTGTCTGGGTTTAAAATACGAGTGTTTTGGCAACAATAGTTTACATAAATTTACTGAAGTGACACTGGTTTTACTTACGTTTAACCTCGTCCCGCACCGTTATCAAGTACCTGAGGCTATGTCATAATAAACGTAATACAGGACCTTTATTACAGTACTTATGAAGCACAAATTTGAATCCTGTAAAATTCTATTTTGTAAACATTATTTTAAAATCCTAAAATCATCTGTAAAATTAACAACTGTACAAGTCTTTGCGTAAATCCTTTCATTTATTTTAAGAAAACGTATCAAGGAAATTAAAAATGAAGCGTTGTGTAGATTTCTCAGCAATTTAACTGCTGATGAAAACACAGAATATTCACTTTGGAAAGCTACTAAAAAAATAAAGAGGCCTAAAATTCAAAATCCACCATTAAAGACGGAGAATGGTATGTGGGCCACAAACTCTATGCAGAAACCGAATCTGTTTGCTGAACAGCTATTCGGTGTTTTTAGTCCTTTTTCAAAAAGCACATATCAGGAAAATATTAGTTCTCCCGATAAAAATGACAACAAAAAATACAATTCGAGACCCTGAAAGAGCTTTAGAATATGATAAGGCGTAACATATCAGCAAAGAAATCACCAGGATATGATCTTATAACTGGTCAGATAATGAAAGAGCTCCCAGACACGGCTATCATAAGGCTGCAACATATGATTAATGCCTGCTTTAAGGTGAAATATGTTCCTCACCATTGGAAAATTGCGGAGGTAATACTAAAACCATGAAAGCCCTCTTCTAATGTAACATCATACCGTGCGATATCATTGTTATCAGTGATGTCTAAGATCTTCGAAAGCTACTTCTAAGAAGGCTTGAAAAGATCATTCGAGACAGACAGCTGATTCCTTCACATCAGTATCAGTTTGGGTTTAGACGTAGGCATTCTACTATAGATCAGATTCACCGCATCATCAACATAATTGAAAAAGCTCTTGAAGAGAAGAAAATACGTGTTTTTCTTGACGTCGCCCAGGCCTTTGATACGGTTTGGCACTACTGCCTTGAATATAAACTACACAGGGACCTACCAACTCAGTACTTTGAGTTATTACAATCATATATTAAAGGCAGGTACTTTCGAGTTCGTCATGGCTGTGAGTACTTAGAACTAAAGAGGATAACAGCAGGTGTACCGCAAGGTAGTGTCCATGGACCTCTGCCTTATTTTTTGTATACACGAGATATTCCAGAGGTTGCTGATTCAATTGATTCCACATTTTCTGATGACACCGCTATCCTTGCTGTTGATGCTTGTGTTGAAAGGCCACGAATAAACTACAAAGTGCAATGGATAGGATAAGTACCTGGACAAAGTGCTGACGAATTAAACTGAATGAGACAAAATCAATGCATATAAACTTTACCAATAGCAAGATTGCCACCCATCCATTTTTTATCAATGCTTAAACTGTTCCTTACTCCAACAATGCCAGATGACCCTGGATACGAAGCTCAAGTGGAAAGTCCATGTAACGAAAATGGTTGAAAAGTTTAGAATAAA
>CM040190.1:71627353-71822353 GCA_022606455.1 Callitettix versicolor
TTCAAACGCAGCAGAAATGTTTATCTTATTAGAATTAGATTAGGTTAGGTTAAAAACAGACTTCAAACACAGCAGAAATGTTTATCTTATTAGAATTAGGTTAGGTTAGGTTAAAAACAGACTTCAAACGCAGCAGAAGTGTTTATCTTATTAGAATTAGGTTAGGTTAGGTTAAAAACAGATTTGAAACGCAGCAAAAATGTTTACCTTATTAGAATTAGGTTAGGTTAGGTTAAAAACAGACTTGAAACGCAGCAGAAATGTTTCTCTTATTAGAAATAGGTCGCAGCCTGGGCACAAATATTTTCTACTCAGGTTCTTTTTTTTGAGAAGGTATTCCCCGAACAAAGTGTATTAAGCAGCTTGGACTCTATTTACAAAGAGCAAAGTGAAAGTGCAAAGTGCTTAAGATGCTTGGATCTGGGTACTTGGAGGTCCTTTTGTGAAATGGCCTAGACGTTGGACGCATTTAACTGTAAGGAAATCGGTGATACATTTGTAAAACCAAAAGTTAAAGAACAAATTATTACGGTTAATTAAAAACTGATTAAAGTTGCAGAAAATTAATGGTTAGAGTTTATTTCCGATTTTCTGATTTTGGGTTTGTATTTTTGTCAAAATTTGGTTGCTCAAATACAAGTTATGCGTCTTCATTTATATTTCTAACGCCGTGCAAATTTATAAAGTAACTTTTGAGAAATTATTAAATATTCTTTTGAATTTTAATCGTCAGAACATTTTTTAGTTGTTTTTTTAATCTTGATATTTTGAATTGCTTAAAAACTTAAAATTTTGGATCAAACCGGAGCATCGTTTTCTGATGTCAAAAACAGATCAACTAACTCTGACCGATAAACCCAGAAAACATTTTACTAGAAACACTGCAACACCTTAAATGCCGAAGAATTTCAGTGCATTAGAATTAGTGGAAGAAACACTACTGTCTGTAAAAAAGAAGGAATTTCTTTTCTTGCTAATCAGTATGCTGATAAAATATTTCGTCCACAAAGTAGATGAATGAAACCGTTCTTCGTCAAAGAAACAAATGTAAAACCAAATGAACTGATTAAAGGGCTGTTGAATGTGATTAAGGGCCTAATCTCCTTGAGGAGATTAAGGCTGTTGAAGGGCTTTACAATAGGATAGGTGAAGTATAACGTATGTAATATAATTCATGTAATTCGAGGCGTACTCTTTGCACTACTAGATCTTTGAAATACATACTGTTCAGTAATGAGGACGTAATAAAAACCCTTTAATTAGACCAATCAAAAGCGTTGCCGCGCACAGCCTGTCCCGGCACGTTTCCAATTACAAAGGATTGTCTTGCTGCAACTCTGTTAATTACTTCTGATTGATATTTCAATTTTCCGTAGTTAAAAATGTGCGTCAAGCCACGTCTGGGGGATTTGGTAATGCGCTACACGACTGAGTGTATCCTCTGAGATTACGGTTTTATTATCGGTTTTTAATTAAATAAAATATAATTTTTGAAGTAAAAATCTGTTCTAAAACAGCTGTTATACCGTGTATGTGGTGGGAAATTTGATTGCGATATTGGAAAAGTATAACAATGAAAAGATAGAATTAAAGTTTTAAGTAGATTTATAGTGGTTTACAGTTTTATACAGACAACCTCATCCTATTTAGATAGAACACTTGCAATAAATAGAAATTCTAAAAAAAGTAAATTTCAGCCAATTCAAACAAAATAATACCAAACTGGAAAATTTCTTTTAGTTTATTAACAAACTTTACGAAAACGATTTTTATTACCAAATCTAATTTAGTATAAAACAATGGAAACACTATTAGTATAATTTTTGGAAAATTAGTTAATTTGTTTTCTAAAACGAAAAAATAATTTTAGATTTTCATAGATCTATTCGTTTATAGATAAAAAAATTGCTAACCTGGATGTCTATTATATGTATGTTTAAACATCTCTAGAGACTCAATCGGCTAATCGATTTTATTGAAATTTGGCTAGGTTAGGTTATTTAAGTTCTGGTTTGGCCGTGTTATTTCGGGACCGTTTTTAATTAAAAACAAAAAAAATGAAATTTCTTTTCTAGAGTTTAAATTGAGTTTAAATTCAACTGTTAGTTAGATTTTTGTTGTTATTATTTTAAGGCGAAAAGCACATTGAAGCTATTATCGCCTCCATAAATATAAGTGTGAGTGTAAAGTTTTAAAGTCGAAAGTGTAGTGTTGTAAGTGTAAGTGTTAGACTCGGGTACCGCGAGGGACGTCTAAATCCTCCAAATAAGTGCAGCTAGTCTGCATCCCCTGCGGCGTGTTGGATAAAACCAGTGATCAAACATTAATTTAAATTGCTTGCAATTTACTGATCAACAAATCAATCACAAGAGTCTCGACTTCGATCATGTTTGTTTTTAATTAATTGATCATCGCCGAGAACTTAATTTGTTTTTACAGTACAGACAATTTGGCCAAACTAGATTTTACAGAGATGAATTTCAAATAAAACTGACACTAGAAATTAGAGTTAAGAGATTAGCTATTAATTTGTTAAGTAGAGCTGGTATAAATATTACTGCTGAAGACTGAATAGAGATGGAATGAAGATAAAACTACAGATATCAGCTGATCAACCGTTGTTAGTTCAATTTTGTACTATCAAAAAACAATAAAAGTACTAACCATTTAAGTCAAAGAAATTTTTACCAAACATAAATTACAGTTTTTATGGTGTTTCTTAGAAATCTAAAAACTTGCTTGAAAATTAAGTCGCATTCAATAGTTTTTAATCGTTGTATTTAAAATAAGTATACAGACTTTAACGGAATTATATTGAATCATGTTGTAAAATTAAATTTTAAATAAGAAAGACATTTTCAATATGTTTAGGTTTTATTGTACCTTATGTTTTTAAAAATTAAAAAAATTAAAAATTATGTTTTTAAAATTAAAAAATTTTACAAAAATACAAAAATCCAAAATATTCACGCCTTAGGGAATTTACTAGTAAGTCTGACAATTTTGATGGAACTTTATCGTTTTGTTCGAATTGAATACGTTGAAATGATTTCACTGAGATGCGAAAACACCGGGGTTGGAATTATTTAATTGAAAGTTTCCCGGCGCTCCCACAGGAGATTCCCTTTAAGTACAAAAAGGGATTCAATAATTAATTAAACATTAAAGCCACCGCGTGCTGATTGATTAATCTCGGGTAAACTGAAGCCGCCACTGTAAAGCGGTATGTGGCTTCAAGGCTGCTGGCTGTGTGCCTTTTGTATTCGTTTACAAATATGTTTTCTACATTACTGACGGCTGTCCATATATTTGACTTATCCTGTAGCCTTTACAAGCAATATCTGTACTTTCACTCGTCACTAATTCAGAACTTGGGGGTGTGAAATTTAACACCATGTTTAAATTTAAGGGATGCAAAATAGTGTTACTGCTTTAAACAATGCAAAATTTACTTAAAATTACCGCTTAAATGGCTGTAAAATAAAAATTGATCTATTTTTACGGTAGAAAGTAAGGTTGAATCCTCTAAAGAATTCCAATTTTATACCTTAACATATAAAAGGTTAAAATCTAGTAAATTATTCATTTACTGGATGTAGTGACAGTATCAAGTGCGGAATTTTCCTTACGAAACCTTTTCTAAGCTAACATTGTCTCAAGCTAAACGACTTGTTACTTTTCAGCTGGCGTAGATGGTTACCGATCCATCTCCTTGTGACCTTTTCTTTTAGGGGCACATTATGGAAACCTCTTTGTGTTTAACTCACTAGTAAATGAACCCGAAATAGTTGAAATATAGAATCAATTTTTACAGTGACGATTAACTATAAATTTTAGAAATCTTGTAGTTGTTCTTCAATAATACTCGTAAATTCAATAATACTTGTTTGCAATATGTATATTTTTTCGAATCATCCTATATGAATATATATGGTGAATGTTTTGTTTAGTTTCTAGCACATACTGAAACTGTATTTTCTCCGCAACATGCTATAATAATGTAATTGTTTTATAAATAAATGGATCATTAGTAGTTAGTGATTTTCGAAAATTCAGTGGTTTATTACATTTCCATATACAACGATACAGCATACAAAGGGTCAAGCTGAAGTACGTTTACACACATATATTATCTTACGCCCGCCCCTTCTAGATAGCTTCATATTACTTCTGATAAAGGCGTGGAAGCACTTTCATTTTGAACTAATAAAGAATACAGACATGCCTTGATGCAAGACTTGGATGTGAAACACGTGGCCGGCCAGTTTTATAAACATCACGTAGTAAGGACCTTTCGTTTATCGTTTTTGTATTCAATATAAGGCGTCGAAACTCCACGTCTGCGTGAATTATATGTATGTATATGAATCACATTATAAACCTGCCCTGGTTTTAGATATCATTATTTCTAGATAAAAACATTGTTCGAAGTTGGTATTTTTGAGGTTCCTCTCACTCCAAGTCTTAAGTTAAACCGAAGGAAATTTCACCTGCCAGCTCATTTTATATAAAATCTATATGAGCCAAATACGATCACGCTGGTTACGCACATTCGTTCAGATGTCGACCCAATTAAAGTTACAAAGGCCTTAAATGGAACAATTGAGGGTAGTCCTCCAAGCAGCACGTAAATTACGAGAGTCATCCCTCCTATTTAGTTCACCTGTTTCTCTATTTAGACCCGCAGGGGGTGCAGACTAGCTGCACTTATTGAGAGGATTTAGACGTCCCTCGCGGTATCCGCGTCTTAACACACATTTACACTTACAACACTACACTTACGACTTTAACACTTAACACTGACACTTACATTTACGGAGGCGATAATAGCCTTAATGTGCTTTTCGCCTTAAAATAACACACACAAAAAATCTCTATTTCGACGGCCTAGCTACAGTTCTACTCTTATAATTTTCCACAATTCCAGACAGGTAGAAATAGACAAACAGGGTGCATTAAGGGCAGGTCGATCTCGACTTAGATGAACCCAAGTATGGCAGACTTTTTTTAGCTAATCCGGTCGACTTTTTACTTACATTAGAGCTGGCAGGAAAATGCTTTCTTTAATTTGACTTCATTCTTGGAGTAAGAATAACATAGAAGATGCCAAATACGATTTTAATGGAATTCCGAAACAGTCTTTCTTTTAGAAATATTGTTTATAAAAAAAAAAAAAACGCAGGTTTACATGAAATTCATTTTTTTTAACTGTGAAGAAATATATATGAAAGCACACACCCACACACACACTTACTATATATATATATATATATATATATATATAAGCAATTTAGATGATAAGAGGAACGAGTTCGTTGTTCAGGAAATGAATTTTCAACCAATCATTTCAATCTTAAATATCACAACTATATTTTATTGGACATTTTTCTGAAAATATGATTTAACCATTATAATCAGCGTTTATATATGCATAAATTAACATTTTGAAAATTTAAATTCCATTATAATTAGTAGAATGAATATAATGAAAATCAGGGTTCATTTCCTTGTTTCCAATTAATTTTGAAAGTTCATTGCAAATGTATGTAGGTTTGATTTTCGAACATTCAAAAGTGTCTGTTCCAAAAGTATCTGTGTTTAGAAAATTCTTTCAAACATTTTAGTATAGTTGTAACTTTAAATCTTAAAAATACATAAAACATGTTTTTTTCATATACCTTTTTGAAAACATGATTTCCTAATTGTAAATATGCATGAATAATTATGCATATTTTACATGTTAAAATATGCATAATTAATATGCATATTAAAAATATACACGATTGGAAAATACAAAGGATTAACCTGACGGCGGTCAGGGTTTATTTTTGCGTTTTAATTTAATTTCAAAATGTCAAATGCTAGTTTATTTAAGATTTTAATGCTGCTTATGATGGCGACATTACATTAAAAAAAAGAAATGTAAAAAAATATTATTTGGAGTTTGCTGTGTCACTCGTGCGAGACAGCTGCGTGCCACAATTATGTTTAATTATCGCTATGAAAACCTTTTGTTAACTATGTAGACCTCTTGAATTTCTACGAGTTTAATGGTTTTATGAGTGACATTTCTGTATTTAAGATAAATAAAAATATTTGTATTAGACTGCAGTAAATTCAATACTGTTATAATTTATTCGCGACAGGGTAAACACTAAATCAAACAGATCCGTAAACATGCTGTAAAAATATGTAAAATACTGTTTGATTTTTATATACAAAAAGCAGGGTATAAAAAAGCTTAAGTTTTTATATTTTTTAAGGGCTGAATTCCAATAAAATTCGGAACGGACTACGCATTCAGAACCTAACGAATTGTTTTTAATGCAAGTGCGGCCAGTGAGAGCGTAACGGAGCTAAGCAGAGTCAAGCAACAATCCGCTTCGCTTCGATTCTGTCTAGGTTCGATTTTGAAGCTAACTCCGCTTCATCTACCATGCTGACTGAACGTATTATTTCTCTTCACCTAAGTTACCGTTGCCTAGGTTACGGTTTTTAAACATAGAAGTTTCATAAAATCAGCAAGAGTAGGCCTAAATATTTAGATTTAAAAGTATTTAAAAAAAAGGATTTTTTAAACTGACTGAACTCCGCTTCCGGTTACAGTTCATCTTCATTCCGCTTCGCTTCGTATTTGATCTTTACCCAGCCTTAATGTAAAAAACTTTGCTTGTTTTTATTTGACGAATCAAAATCTGGTTGTTAACAAAATACCAGTAAATATAAGAAAATTGACTTTGACATCAAAGGGTTTATTTTTTAATTAATTAATTATTAATTAGAAGCCGGGCGGTAAGAAATTGTAAAGTGTTTGTGAGGTTTTCTTATTGCTTGCTTAAATAACTGACTAAGGTCAGACGTTTTGTGTTATGTAACTGTTTTCAGCAAATAAATTTATTGAAAGTATTTATATAAAATAATAGTGATACGTTTCATACACGTGCTTGCTTATGCATGGAAATAATGTTTCAGGTTATTTTCGCGTTTATATATATATATAATACAGAACAATTTTATATATATTAAATTGTGGATATACCTTAATATATATCCAAATTAATTTGGATTTCGTACCTTCGAATTTGTTGCTTTTCGAATATTTTAGTTGATGTTACATAGAAGAAATATATTGGTTTCTTTTATGTACCATATATGCATAAATATGGTACATTTTTTATGCAATATGTACCATTAGAAATCCAATAATTATGTACATATTTAAAACTTGTATGTTTTTCCCTTTGTACGACGTTGTTGATTTGACTCCTTGTATATACTTAAGGATTCTGTTGGCAAGTCTCGTTGTTGGGAGTCTACTGATGTGTCCATAGAACGAATTGTCATCTCGTTTTAAAACGAGATCTATACAAATCTCGTTGTATAGATCCTGTTGGATCTCACTCATTACTATTGCAATGAGATGTTTTTAGATATATTGTGCCCCTTTGTACATTACTGAAACGCTCTGTTTCGGCGACTTTTTCAGACCTCGTTTCGTCATAAATTTTATGATTTCAAAGGTATTAGTATTATTTGTATTTGGTAACTTCCGAGTTTGGTATTGAGGTGCATATGCTTGCTTTGCTGATTCCCTTTCAGTTTTTTTTCATCTTGTCTCTTATCACATAAGTTTCTTTCCATTTGGTCAGCTTTGTGCTGTGCTGTGAGATCTCACCCTTTCTATTCTAATTCTTACTCATGATATCTCCATAAGTAGCTAGAAAAATAAAGTCTGCCCCAAATACATGATTTAATAAATTTAACTTAATCTGTGATGTCGCCAGTTATTTCAGTACTCCGTTTGATACATCATTTAGTGATGGGGATATCGATTACTTTAAACAACCGACTAGTGACTTGTCGACTAGTTTTATTCGTTGTCTAACTTACGGATCCAATATACATACTCGGTAAAGCCAATTCCATTGAATAAATAAAGTAGTCGACTAGTCAGTGTTTACTTTTCCTGGAACACACTTAAATGTGGACACAATTCCTGAATTGATTTTAAAATAAGTCCAGTAGACGTATTACTCAGTTATTCAGCATTCTGCTGTTTTTGATTGAGTGATGATTTCATTAAGAGATTAAGATTTTTTAAAGTTTTCTTGTAATATAATGGTATGGTTTCGGGATTTCAGAGTGTATATAAATAAATAGTGTGTTAAATAGAGTGTAAGTAAATAGAGTGTTGTAAATAAATAGTGTAAATAAGTTACTATTGTTATTTTAGTAGTAGTGGTAATTTTTTAAAATTTAATTTATTTATTTTAATCTAATAGTATTAAAATGTCTCCAAAAATATCAATATTTTGGAAATATTTTGAAAGAAGAGAAAACGATAAAATTTTATGTAAATTATGTGAGAATTGTCTGAAATGTTTAAATAATATTATTAATATGCGGTTACATTTAAAAAGTAAACACCCTACTTTTTTTGTTATAATAGTTTTGGAACAGAGTCTACAAAAAAGTAAGACCTTAACGCATCAGCTGAGTTGTCTTCTTGTCCTTCATCTTCTTCTCGCATTCTGATTAGAAATAACCGACTAGTCGACTACTTCAGGCACTAGTCGAATAAACGACTAGTTTACTAGTCGACTAGCCCATCACTAACATCATTAGGAAGGTGACATTCATTCCATCAAAACGTGTAGCTTTACACTTTATAGTTAGTCAAGCTATGTAAATTAGTGAATGTGTGTGTGTGTGTGTGTGTCTTGAGTAGATGTGTGGTTGTATGAGGTAAAGGTACTGTAGAATTGCTAAGCCTATCAGCTGTCTACGCTGGAATGTTTATTTGGTAACAAACTTACATAATATCTTTCTTATGATCTTTCGCGAATGTATGTTCTGCTACCTGAACTTTTCTTCGAAGTTACCTAATTTATAAAATTAGGTATCTTTTCTAGCTTTCCGGCCAGAACTGTACAGTCAGACATGAGCCATCGTTAGGCGCTTTGTGTTGTTTTATCTGTTTTTTTTTTAAATAAGCTTATAAAAATAAGTGAGAATTTTTGTTAAATTAATTTAACCACGAATTTTATCTACAGTCATGGAACATTATGGCCTAGTCTGTTGATCCATTAATTATTGTGCAATTAAGAGTAAAAACAATATTAATACAAAATTGTATACAGACATAATTTCTTCCAACAAAACTGATTTCACAAGTTACGTACATGTCAGACTATAGGTTTTGCTCATTGGTTAGGTTTTTTATTCTTGCATAGATACGTAAATGTACACCTATGAGTGTAAAAAATAAGTGATTTTAAATTCTCTTTAATATTGGCCGTTATTTCATAATATATTCTGAAATAATTTTAAACACAATTGTCACTGTTCGTCTGTGGATAATCTCTACATAAATATTATAAATTTGATATTTTCGGCTGCACCTTTTAATTTGTTTTTCTAATTAAAAAAACCTGGCATGCGTTGCCATGGGAAACAATTTCCGATCATTTTATTACGAAAAACGTTCTATCAGTAAGTTATTTATTTATTATATGTACTTTCACTTTCTTAATAAAGGAAGTATAAAGAAGGTACATAAGTCAGGTTTTTCCAAATATCAGCTCTAACAAATTTGAACAAGTTTTGTACAAATGTAATAAAAAAAATACAAAATAATAAAAACGAAACAAAAATCTAATGAACATACCAATTAAAATAACTCAAAAAATATAATTGCGTTGAATTAAAATATTAAAAGAAACTTTCAGTTCGGAAGTAAATCGAAAATAACCTTATCGCCGACTGTTTTGTTTTTTCGATTATTCTCAAACCGTAAACTTATTTTATTTCGATTTGATACACTAACTGAGTGTATCTTACGCAAATATAAATATTCATACGTAACAAAAACTTAATCAAATCTCACGAAACGATTTTGAAAAATAATGATAATTTTCAATACATATAATTTATAAATATAAATTTTAATGAATTTTTGAAAGGTGATGAAGAATTTAGGAACGTGCTCATTCAAGGTCTTGGGCCCACACCCGTTAAATCTACTCCAACAGTTCATTTTCCAATAGAAATTCCCTAAAACAAATTTACGTAAATGTGTCTTAATGCCAGTTTCGTATTTGTGAACCATTAAACCATATCATTTATTTAAATCTATTGTAAAATCTTAATCTTGAAAATCACATTCTTCTTAAATTTAATTTGAAAATGTTTTTCCTGTAAAAGATAACGTTTTTATTTCTTTGAATTCGCTTAGTTTATCCTTTTACCGATTTATAATCCAACAGGATAACGCAATTAAAAGACGTATCACGTGACCCAGGACGCAGGACGTAGGATCAGGTGTTTTCTCTTTTTTAATGTTGGCTAAACCATAAAACAGTACTTTGTAGTGGCGTCGACAGATGTTTTATAATTGAATGTGTTTTTTTTATTTCTTACTTTACTGCGGTAATAAAGATTTTAAACTGATTTAAATCAAACAAAACTATTGTATATATATATATATACTCTCTCTCTCTCTCTCTCTCTCTCTCTCTCTCTCTCTCTCTCTCTCTCTCACACACACACACACACACACACACACACACACACACACACACACACACACACAGTAAAAAAGCCCCGCAGGGGGTGCAAACTAGCTGCACCTATTGAGAGGATTTAGACGTCCTTCGAAGTAGCCGAGTATAACACACACTTACACTTACAACACTACACTTAGACTTTAACACTTTACAGTCGCACTTATATATAGAGAGGCGATAATAGCCTCAATGTGCTTTTCGCCTTAAAATAACACAAAACATATACAGTAAAACGTGATTCTCGAAGATTTTTACAGACTTTAGGAAGTCGTTTTATTTATAATATGGTGTAAACACATTGCACAAACTAACTCAAGAATTTATACGGGATAGCCTTTCTCATTATCGTGATTTTCCCATTTACTGTTCAAAAGTTACCGATAAAACCGCGGAAAAATACTAAATTCCATTAAATATTTGTAGCCATAGACTATTTTTTTCAAATTTTGTTCATATATGAACGTTTACAACTTAAATCAGTGTTCCAAATAAAAAATACAAGAAACTTCTTCAAGTGTAAAGAAACAAAAATGTTTTTGAGTTATTTAATGTTAAGTTTCAGCAGTGAACAAATCTACACATCCTTAATAGAAATCCTGGATATCTCTAAATTATCAAGTTCTGGAGCTTTTGAAAAAAATAAAAAATCAGCCTAATTTTTTAAATTCGGTTTTCTCAAATATTGGTCATATTCTTAAGTATTAAAAAATGAAAAAAATGACGTTAAGGAAGCAAATCAAAAACACTTAACAATTAACCCTGACCATCTTCGGGTTTTTAATAGTTTTCTTTATTTACTCACAAAGTATAAATTTCTTTTATTTAAAATTTGTAACAGTGACTTCAGTCATAGTTCTTCATGTATGAACAAATTTCAACAAAATACGAGTAACTGATTTTTAGTAAGTGGGACAAATCTCCGAGATTTTATTGCCTGTAATTTCTGAACTACTAATGTTTGGTATTCTTCTAAATGTGGCAGCTATGTTACCGAAAGGTCAGCAAAAAATATTAGCCCATCTCACTTTGTTGTTGGAAAAACCAACAACAAGTGGTTTTTAAACTGTTGTTGATTAATTCAAGTGAATTTATTTACTTGTTCATATTTAAATATTGAAATAAGAAATCCGTGTGTGAGCATATGGATCAAACATTACTGAAAATATAATGTTGGAACATTTGAAACTTAATAACAAGTTTCGTAACCTGAGACTTGTGGTGTAAGAACCTACATCCGGGTAAGGTACGTAGACTTGTTGGACATTTATTCTGTTCATATCCAATTAGTTTCTTTTCATGGTTTATGGGAAATTGGTTTCCTTCTTGTCATATATCACCCACATTGCTCTTTGTATATTCGTGTTGAAATTCTATACAATTGCATATTATTAGAGTTGCAAAATTATTATTATTAGAATTATACAAATTGCATATTATTAGAAATTCTATACAATATTGTTTCAGGAAAATAATTGAAATGAAGTAGCTAAACTGAAGAAGTCTCATTAACAATATCAAGTTTATTGAGGTTAACTACTGAACCAATAAACGTAGTAGTAACCAAAACCATAAACATTGTCTGGATCACGGACTTCAAGTTTGTTACACATACAATCGGAACATCCTGTATCTACCACAGGACAAATCCAATTTGTAGGATGATCGGGTTTCTGTGGGAACGCCCAATCAAGCATGGTCGCGTTTCGGGACATACAAAATTGCATTTGTTATACGCAATTAGAAAACCGTACAACCAATTTAAGTGGAATTAAAATTAAACTTTGTTGTTTGTTTGCAAGTTTGCGGTTGTACAAGACTGCATATATTTGAGGAAAAACTTGATAACGGAAAATGAAAAAGTAGATTATCTTCGACCGAGAAATAATATAAAAGCACGCATTGTCACATTAGTTTTATAAGTGTATTAAAAAAGAGCTCCAATGCAGCCTTATAGCGTCGAAAGAAAACACATGGGATAGGGACACTCGTAGCTCAGTTGGTTGAGTTTGTTAGAACTCGGACTACAACGTAAGTTCGATTCTAGTTATTACCGCTGTCTTTTTTCGTATGGTACATTGATATTCAGTCTTTATTTTAACTGACACAAAGTAAAGTCCTTAACGTCCCCTAAAGAAGTATAAGTTGTTATAGAAAACACTAGAAAATTTATCAGGTTTGACTGAAATTTTGGTAAAATTGATAACTCAAAGTGTTGTACCAAATATAAAACAACTTGTAAATTGACAACAGCAAATCGAACCAGAAATGAGGGCCGGGTGTATTTTAGTTTTTCGATTTACTTTATTCTTCAACTTAAAATAATCAAATACGACTCTATTGCAATAATTATTCCAACACTTTAATAACACAAATTTTGAATTTTTTTCCTTTGGAAAATGAGCCATCTTATTAAGACATACACCAGAGGGTCTTTAAATAACCACTGTTAAAGGGGGTCTTATATATATATATATATATATATATATATATATATATATATATATATATATATATATATATATATATATATATATACACTCCTGAAAGCCATTTATGGAAATTTCGTTTAGCCATTTTCCATCGCCTCTTGCGAATCAACAACACTACGTCCTTTCAATGTCATTTTCAATCGTGAAAACTGGAAATGTCCGGTAGTATATTTCATGATGCTTCCTTTACGGCCTCAGACGAAACGTTATTCTGTTGAATGGAAATCCAAAACGTCACAACGAAAGGAAAATTTTTTTGTACAGAAGCCGGAGTAAAGTAATGTTGGAGGAGATTTTTTTTTCAATACCAGGGCTTAATTCACTTCGAATTTATTCCTAAAGAGAAATAGTATGCATACTTTTAGTGACCAATTCCGGGAACTTTTTAACCACACCTCATATATTTGTGTATATATGTATTTGTGTATATATGTATTTGTGTCGTGTGTGTGTGCGCGTGCACGTGCTTACGCTGAAGTTCACAATTTTAGTCCGATTTGATTCAAACTTAGCACAAAAATCGATTAGGGTAGTAGCTTGTACAAGTTCGTTAACCTGTAAGATAAGTTTAATATTTTTAAAATGGCAGTTATTTCAATTCTTTAAAAATTTATAAATTTGTTTTTTTTTTTTTTTTTTTTTTTTTTGTAAACTTAATTTCACCTTCATAGTCAGAGTTAAAAACTTTAAATTAGCATTTTGATTTTTAAAAATCTGTTGAAATTAAGACATTCAATTTGACAGCGGTTACAGTTCATTTTCGTATTTTCAGTGGGATTTAAAATTTTAAAATGCTAATATATGCAGATTTTAATGTTGACAAATATTTTTTGGGAATTCGCTTCAATCACGTCAGAAAAACAGGTGCGAAGTGCGATTGTATATATATACAGGCTTTACATGTATTTTTTAACAAACATGTCTAAATTATCTTTCTGTCTAATGCGTCTCTGAACTTGCGTACCTCAAGGTCATAGGTTTGAGATTGCAGTTACTACCGAACGTACTTACTTCCCGGTAACGCCGATCACGGGCCCTTTTTAATGTAAGTGACACAGAGTATGGACGTTAAAAAACCAAAAACAAACTCACATTTACAGTTTATAAGGAAGTTCTCAAGCCGTGCGGAAGGAAAACATTTGTAAAACAACCTGACCTAACCAACCATAAAGCCAATGCCATTGATCCACTGAATACAAATAACCCTCAATACTCAGCATCTCAGACGGCAGAACCGACCTTTGGGAATTGATGCTGATTACGTTTATCAACGTCAACATTCAAATACGGTACGACTGCGGTGCGCCTAGCGGCCGTAAAATGAAGCTAATCTGACATGGCGGCAAGCAAAGTTTGACTGATTGGATTAGCTGCAGGAAATGGACATTGTCTGGATAAAGGCCCATTAATGTAATTCGTAAACCGCCAAGACAACTCAAGGAGGTTAGTGTTGTATTAGCAGTCAAACTTGCTGTAATTAATGTGATTTTTTTGGTTATTTTAAGGCGAAAAGCACATTGAGGCTATTATCGCCTCCCTAAATGTAAGTGTAAGTATAAAGTGTTAAAGTCGTTAGTGTAGTGTTGTAAGTGTAAGTGTGTGTTAGACTTGGGTACCACGAGGGACGTATAAATCCTCTCAATAGGTGCAGCCAGTCTGCACCCCTGCGGGGAATTAATATGAAGTATTTATATTTATGTTATCGTAAATATAAATATATTTAATCAATTTCTATTGAAAAAAATGATGTATCGAAGCCGGGGATCTTGAAATGAGCACCTATCTTGACCTCTAGATCACTTTTTGGGGAATCGTTGAAATTTATTAAAATGTGTGTGTGTGTGTGTGTGTGTGTGTGTGTGTGTGTTTGTGTGTGAGCGTGTTTTAGAACGCTCCCTCGCGTTGTTTTGTTCTAGTTTGGTTCAAACGTGGCACAAAAATCAATAATAGCTTGGAAATTCGTTAACCATAAAAATTCGTTCAACATTTTCAAAATGGCGACCATTTCAATTTTATAAAAATGCATAACTTTTTATTTTTAAATTGTTTTGAAAACCTGATTTAGCCATCGTAATTCGTGTGTAAAAATTGCACAAATTACCATTTAGAATTTTAAAAATCCGTTGAAAACTGTTTGACGGCGATCAGGGTTCGCTTTGGTATTTTCAGTGCAATTTGGAATTTTGAAATGCTAGTATGAGAAGATTTTAATGCTGATTGTGGTGGGGAAATTAGAATTTCAAAAATGGGGGAAAAATACTTTTGGAAATTCGCGTTTACCACGTCCGCGAGACACCTACGTGCCGCGATTACACTTTTAACATTCTTTGAAAGACAGTCTTGTCTGACGTCATTCTCTGTTACCACTTGCAGGACCTCCCACTTTAGCATAGCATAATATACGTTCAGACGCTGCTATGCTGTTGTGCTGGCCGTAAACACACTGTTTTTTACTAATTTTTTCTCTACACAAAGTATAAGAAATGTTCGATTGTTGTGAAAAATATATCTTGAAATTTTATTGGATCTCTCAAGTTTTAGGACTATGAGTCAAACAAGAGCGTTTTAAAAAAATAACTATCCGTCTATACTGTGTGCTTGTCACTGGAGGCTAAATAAATTGATTTAGTAAACTTAGTAAATTAAGAAAATTAATAGATTAAGTTAATTAGTAAATGAAGTATGTTAGTACATTAGTAAATTTAGTAAATAATTAAATTTATTTATTAATTGATTGGTAATTGCTAAATCTATTGAAGGTAAGGCAATTACCTGTACGTGTAATTTGGCTTCATCTTGAAATCATTCTTATTTTTTTTTCAAATCTATTCACACTATTTTTTCAAAAGATAGTCTTTCTCAAATAACTTTTTGTTCAAATGTAGTTCTAATTACTGAAACAAAACATATAATCTGTTATCTTTTCGAAAATGCGGTGAGATAAATATATTATAAAATTAACAGAAAATCGGTAACTTCTCAATATTTGTCAGGCAAAATAAAATTTTAGTTATTTTCTGAACACGTCAATAAGACTGCTGTGGGCAACGATTATTTCCTGCTTATTCTCAACCAGCAATTTTTTTAAATTTCAAATTTTTACACTAATTTGAATTGAGAATCTTCAGATACGATCACAATTTGATCAATATCCGATAAAACGATTTTCCGGTTTTGTTTGTCGATAATTTCGAACCTGATTTTTTTGGTAATTAAATCAACTTGGAAAAGTGTTTTCGTAGTGTGTGTGTGTGTGTGTGTGTGTGTGTGTGTGTGTAACGGTATTTTTAAAGATTAGTTTTAAAATAATACTGAAATCCTGTCATCGGTTATTTTTTTAAAGCACTGAAAAGCTTTTTATTTGCTTGTAAAGTGTCCAGCGTTCGCTATTTATTTTCTTACCTGTTAAAACGTAATGCATTGTCGATAATCTTTTATTTCTTCTTCTTCTTTTTCACACACTAGTAAGCTACTGCTTCAACACATAAACCTTTAACGGTTTGATGTATAAAGAACCTTTAACAATTGAGTTCGGTTCGATATATCTTGAATAAGCACCTGGATCTGATACGGTAGTCCAGTAAAAAGAACCTTAGGGTTTTAAGGTATAACAGTTCTCGGAGTAGTTTAAAATCAATGACTGAAAACAGATTTCGTAAGACCAGTTCTTATTATTTGATTATTCGTGTTATAATTTTAGAAAAATATATTTTCGTTTGAATTAGTGCTTGCTTGCATAATAATTTAGAGAATGCAATCAATTGTGCTAGAAAGGAAGACGAAAGTAAAATTAATTTACAAAAATAAAATGATGTAAAAACAGGGACAGAATAATAATGCTTTATAATGCTTTTATAAAGCCGTATGTAATGCTTTCTTCTAAGGCCGATTGGATGTCTTTAATATGGTAATATAGAAAGAAGAGTTCATAGAAATAATAGGTCACTACATACTTTTGTAAAATACCAGGTAGTATGTTGAATTTATAAGCTACGTATTTCTCACTCTTTGATTTTTTTTTAGCCATCAAAAACCCCTATAATTATCTTGATGATTTCCACTGCAACTGACACATTTTGCCGAAGTTGATTCTTATTTACTGAACTTTCGGCAGCTTGGTCCGAGTGGGCACCAAATGCGTAGCGGACTAAGCATTCAAAACCGAAGCAATGGATTTCTAATGCAAATGCAGCCACTGAAAAAGAAACGGAACTGAGCGGAATCAAGCAGTGCTACTTTAAGCGGCCGCGTTTACATTACAAACAATAGCGCAATTCTGCTTAGCCCGGCCTTGATGAGCGTCCGCACTTTTAACATGCTCTGTATACCCAAAATCTTGCACAAAATCTTGCACAAAATCTTGCACAGAATCTTGCACAAAATCTTGCACAAAATCTTGCACAGAATCTTGCACAAAATCTTGCCAACTCTTACTGCAGTATAAGATCGATAATTTTCGAAGTGGTTCTATTTCAACTATTCCCATAATCGAAATATTATTGGAAAGAGGCATTCCAATTTTTTAATTAATTCTTTCTCGATTTTCCTTTACAGATATTTCCATTTTTATTATAATATTTGTAGCTTCTCTAATATGAATGTTTTTTAACCAAATCTTCCATATAACCTAAAGAAGAGTCCAATCCTCTAGCAACCACTTTTACTGGCCTGTTTGATTTGTATTCGTAAGAGTGCCATTGAATTTTTGTCTGAGATAGTTTACCAACCTCCTCTGTAAGCTTCACCATCTGTTGCGTGTCTACTTGGATTGCTTAACTGTTACTTTCGAAACTGAATTTTTCAGGTCATCAAATACTTCTATTTCGGACACATTTATTGAAGATGCGCCACATCTACTTTCCTATAGTTTGTCTCAGGGATGTTTCTGTTCTGTATAATATTTAATTAGGGCAAAGTATTAGAAGAAGTTGGCGAGGTGTTCGTCTTTCCTTTTCTCTTTTCATTCAACCTACTTCCTTTTAAAATTCTTCTCTGTCTGTATAAAATTAATTTTAATCGAGTTCTTTTCTATTTCTTGTCAGTTTATTTATTTTATCTTCTAAAATAGCAGTATGGTGTTGTAAGTTCAAACAACGTTTTTAATCTCAAACCTTGCTTTTTCTCTTCTTGCTATTTCCTATGATCATCTTTATTATTTTAATTTCAAAAAACAAGTTTCTCTGTTTTGTTGGTCTCTGTGTTACATCTGTCCTTACAAAGGCTGTCGGTGGTGATCTAAACAGTAATAATCTCCTTTAAATTGACAGATCTCAAGCAAAATTTGGTCCCTAACCAGAATTCATGAGACGAACTTTCGTAGAGAGTGTATGTTCCAGTATAACTGGTCCGCCACCTGGGCTAATTCCTGAAGGTGTTTTCTCCATTGCTTTAAAAGACTTCGTCCACTCAAGGACCGCTGGATTTACTATAAAGGTTAATTCCCTTAGCCTGTGAAAATACTCTTTTAACTACAAAGTAGATCTCACTTCATTAACCCCTAGCAAGATAGGGTTGCCTCTTCCACCATCCTGAAGAACTAGGTCTCTGTCGAGAATATCTTTGAGTTCTTCAAAGTAATCCTTATAACTTACCGTCAGATGATTCAAGATTTTTTTAAAAAGATGATACTCCTTTATCTCTTTAAATTTCGCTATCAAGACGAATGATGAGGCTGGCCTTCGAATCGGTTTGTAACAGAGTTGGCTACTTATTAGAACTATTAAAAAACCCTTACTTGTTTATGTTACACGTTTTTGAAAACCAGATGTCACTATTGAAAGCAACGATAAAATCTAAATAACATTTAGAATTTTAAAATTTCATTTATAATTTTAAACAATTGCTGCACACATTGAATTTTACAATCATCCAAAATCTGTTTTCACCATTAATATCAGCACTGAATCTGCGTAAATCAGCAATTTGAACTTTAAAATAAATTGAATATATGAAAATAAATTCTAATCTCCGTCTATGGATTTTAAAATTTAAATGCTACATTTAGCAGATTACCATGATTGAAACAGATTTTTGAAAAAGTGTAAAAAAGTCAATCTTTTTTAAAATTTGAAATATTTGCCCTTTTGAATGAGTTTTGCTGGGTTCAAAACTTCTTCAAGCTATTAAAATTAATATTTGTTTCAAATTTGAATCCAACTGGTCCAAATTGCAAACATGCATGTAAAACGTACACACACACACACACACACACACACACACACACACACACACACACACACACACACACACACACACACACACACAATTCTTAAAGACCCGTAAACAATTTATCTAGAGAATAAAATTTACCTAAATTTCAAGGTTTGAGATCTGAACCTTAACATAATTTATTTTCGAATGGAAATTCGCTAACAATATGTGTAGATTTTAATCACATTTACTACAGTGAAATTAAATTTTCGAAAAAAATGTGTGTGTGTGTGTGTGTGTGTGTGTGTGTGTGTGTGTGTGTGTGTGTGTGTGTATGTGCCAGAGCGCGTGTGTGTATGTGTTCGTGTACTATGTGTGTGTGTGTGTATATGTGTTCGTGTACTATGTGTGTGTGTGTGTGTGTGTGTGTGTGTGTGTGTGTGTGTGTGTGTGTGTGTGTGTGTGTGTGTGTATGTGCCAGAGCGCGCGCGCGCGCGTGTGTGTGTGTGTGTGCGCGCGCGTGCGTGCGTGTATGTGTGTGTATGTGCCAGAGCGCGTGTGTATGTGCCAGAGCGCGTGTGTGTATGTGCCAGAGCGCGTGTGTGTATGTGCCAGAGCGTGTGTGTGTATGTGCCAGAGCGCGTGTGTGTATGTGTTCGTGTACTGTGTGTGTGTGTGTGTGTGTGTGTGTGTGTGTGTGTGTGTGTGTGTGTGTGTGTGTGTGTGTGTGTGTGTGTGTGTGTATGTGTGTGTATGTGCCAGAGCGCGTGTGTGTATGTGTGTTCGTGTACTATGTGTGTGTGTGTGTGTGTGTGTGTGTGTGTGTGTGTGTGTGTGTATGTGCCAGAGCGCTTGTGTGTATGTGCCAGAGCGTGTGTGTGTATGTGCCAGAGCGCGTGTGTGTGTATGTGCCAGAGCGCGTGTGTATGTGCCAGAGCGCGTGTGTGTATGTGCCAGAGAGGGTGTGTGTATGTGCCAGTGCGCGTGTGTGTATGTGCAGAGCGTGTGTGTGTGTGTATGTGCCAGAGCGCGTGTGTGTATGTGCCACAGCGCGTGTGTGTATGTGCCAGAGCGTGTGTGTGTGTGTGTGTGTGTGTGTGTGTGTATGTGCCAGAGCGCGTGTGTGTATGTGCCAGAGCGCGCGCGTGCGCGCGCGCGTGTGTGTGTGTGCGCGCGTGCGTGCTTGTGTGTGTATGGGTGTGTATGTGCCAGAGCGCGTGTGTATGTGCCAGAGCGCGTGTGTGTATGTGCCACAGCGCGTGTGTGTATGTGCCAGAGCGCGTGTGTGTATGTGCCAGAGCGTGTGTGTGTGTGTGTGTATGTGCCAAAGCGTGTGTGTGTGTATATGTGCCAGAGCGCGTGTGTGTATGTGCCAGAGAGCGCGCGCGTGTGTGTGTGTGTGTGTGTGTGTGTGTGTGCGTGCGTGTGTGTGTGTATGTGTGTGTATGTGCCAGAGCGCGTGTGTATGTGCCAGAGCGCGTGTGTATGTGCCAGAGCGCGTGTGTGTATGTGCCAGAGCGCGTGTGTGTATGTGCCAGAGCGCGTGTGTGTATGTGCCAGAGCGTGTGTGTGTGTGTTCGTGTACTATGTGCGCGCGCGCGTGTGTGTGTGCATGCGTGCGTACGTGCGTGTGTGTGTGTGTATGTGTGCGTGTGTATATGTGCCAGAGCGTGTGTGTGTATGTGTTCGTGTACTATGTGTGTGTGTGTGTGTGTGTGTGTGTGTGTGTGTGTGTGTGTGTGTGTGTAGTATGTGTGTGTGTTTGTGTGCGCGCGTGTGCGTGTGTACGTGCTGTGCAAAAATATTCTTGAATAATTTATTTTTTATTTTAGTCTGAATGTTTTAATTTAATACAACTTTTTATCTCTTTCATTCCACAACGATCACGATCTGATCACAAAACTTGACCCAAGTACAAAACAATACGTTTCTTTACTCTTTATTACGTCTGCTGTGTTTTATAAAGTATTTAAAGCCTTCAACAAATCGCGTACCTACCAATGGCAGCCCCAATAACCATGTTGTTAATGCTCAGCCCACTGTTTGTTTGGTTTAATTTTTTTACAAATTACACGCAAACTATCACAGCTGAATATGAAAATAAATCTGCCAACTTTCATTAGTGTTCTGCAAGATCTGTATAAATTGTTGATTGTTTATAAACACACAAATATGGGAAGTGTACTGTTGCGAGATATAGAAGCACAAAATGCAAATAATTTTATGTAGGAGAAATAAATATCAAACTAGTCCAATTATTTTACCTTGTACTATTTGTTAAATCAAATAGAAGTAACGGCTACTAAGTAAGGATACTTCTATTTGATTGTTCTCTGAAGATAGTACCGAAATGTATCTATATTATCGAAATGTATTTATATTACCGAAATGTACATTATCGAAATGTATCTATATTACCGAAATGTACATTATCGAAATGTATCTATATTACCGAAATGTACATTATCGAAATGTATTTATATTACCGAAATGTACATTATCGAAATGTATCTATATTACCGAAATGTACATTATCGAAATGTATCTATATTACCGAAATGTACATTATCGAAATGTATCTATATTACCGAAATGTACATTATCGAAATGTATCTATATTACCGAAATGTACATTATCGAAATGTATCTATATTACCGAAATGTACATTATCGAAATGTATCTATATTACCGAAATGCACATTGAAGTAGTCTCATTACGTTAATATTAATTCTGTTCGTTTCAAATTATTTTCATTCCACTTTGTGTGAAAGGCATTTCCTTTTTGCGTAAATATTTATATAAAAGAGCAAAAACATTATGAAACCCATTTTTTAAGGTCGCAAACCCAAATAGAAAACATAACTTTTTTTGTTATAAAACACTCTCTATAATACAGAGAAATGCTTTCCGCATTAAGTGCAAATAGCTTATCATAAGTGGTGCAATTTTTAATTAAATGCACGAAAAAACGTTGAAAACTGGAAGCGGAAATAAGGAATGTCTTGCCATAACCGGAAGTGCCGCATATTGCGTGATGTTTACAAAACTGACCGCCACGTGTTGCACATCCAAGACTTACATATTCTTACAGCAAAGCGTGGCTGTATTCTTTATTAGTTCAAAATGAAGGCCTTTATGTGAGTGGGGGGGAGTGTAAGAAAAAATATGTACATAATCAAACTTTAGCACAGTCGTATGTCTTGTCCCCACTGCAATAACTTGAATTTGTGATGTAGGCATACTTATATAGCAGCGAGTGACAACCTTTTTATAACACTTTGCTGTCTGTATTTCCCAACTCGGCTTTTAAGGATATTATAATTTTGTGTTGTAATTGTATAAAATCAATTACTTTTTTTTACTTTTAATGGTGGACATGATACAAAAATCGATATCGATTTTTGATGTTAGTGATTCAAGAACTGCGATCAAGAATGTTCAAAGTTCCGTACTTTATTAAGATTGTTTTAAGAGATTTGTCTTACCAATATTAACTAATAATCTATCTTGGTAGCTAATGAAACATTTACAATAAATTTAAACGTTGAAGAATTCATAGCTTTATAATATACTTTTTTACAAATCTAATTTCACTATTATAATCGGAGTTAAAATCTCCATAAACTAGTATTTTTAATTTTCAAATATCTTTGAAAATACAAATAAAAACTCAGATCGACTTCAGGTTTAAGCTATTTTCGTATTTTCATTGTAATAGGAAATTTTAAAGTGCTAATTTACGTAAGTCCTTTAGCTAGTTCCGATTTTTCAGAAATTTATCATAAAAAGCTATATTTTAAAAAATTTTAAAACAGTTGAACAGATTTTGGAGGGCAATAAAATTGCTTATATTTAGTACAAAAAAACAATATTTTTCCAATTAAGTTTTATTTATAAATAATATTAATTTAAATACTAACAGACAAATAATATATTTCAAAACACAAACACAGATTGTTCCTTTCCCAAGCCGTTTTTACTCTACAAACAAGTATAAAATGGCCTCACAAAGTACAAAACCCACTGTAAAAACGCCATCTAAATGGTTGATTTATCTTATTAGCGATAAACAGATTGGTTGAAACTGTTCACAAATAAAAAAAAATACATTAAACTAAGAAAACACCTGTCGACACAATTACAAAGTACAGTTTTACGGTATCTGCAGCCGTTAAAGGAAAAGAAAACACCTGATCCTGCGTCCTGTGTGACGTGATATATACTGTTGCAGGATCAGGAATCATAGACAAGTGTACACCACAGTGAAAATTACTGATCTTGACAAGGATTTCATCAGGGCTGCTTTCATAGTATAGGAGTAATTATTTACCACTTTTGTGAGGAATAGTTTGTGTGTGTGTGTGTGTGTGTGTGTGTTAGCTCTCTCACGTTTGCAATATTGGTCCGATTTGATTCAAGCTTGGCATAAAATTAGATTTTGTTAATAGTCTAACAAAATCTCGTTACCTAGCAAAATTCGTTCAACTTATTCAAAATGGCAACCATTTGCAATTTTAAAGAAATCGTATATTTTTGTTTTATTTATTTTTATTTTCAAATTTGATTCCTCCATCATAATTATCATTTAATTGTTTTAATAAATAAATTGAATTTGACTGCGGTCTGGGTTTATTTTCGTATTTTAATTATACACTTTAAAACGTTAATTTAATATGCTGATTATTAAGATGAAAACCAGAATTTCAAAGAAAATGGATAAGATAAAAACATTTTTTTGAAATTTTTTCCACATTAGCTAGACAGCTGCGTGCCGCGAATAAGTTTTTATATCTTTCCAAAAATAAATTTTAAGTATGGAAAAAATGGTGTTTTTTGAAACAAATTTATTTGATGAATTGGTGTTTAGGAAAGTCTTTTAAGTGTAAACCTGTCTTTGCGATGTATTTGTGTACAAATCAGATAGATAAATTTTTTGCCCTATTTTATAATAAATTAATTTAGGTGTAATTTAACGATATCTCGGAACAAATTTTCGAACATTTTTTTCAATCCCTGATTGGCAAAAAACAATAAAAAATTAACAAAACTAGATTTTTATAAATAAAATTTACTTAAGAGACATGGCGTTTTTATAATAATATGTTTTGGGAACTATTTATGCGTATTTCTGGAAATAGTTAATAACAATGTTGCTAAATTTAATAAAACACAGATTCATAACCAAAATAAATTTACAACAATAAACAAATTACGGCCTGGGATTGAATTGAAAAAACGTAAATATTCTGTACACTGTCCTAGTTTGTGTTTATTATTTTCTTTTCAACGTCTATCGCCACGTATTCTTTTTTTCGAATTTCCTTTGGAAAATGAGCTATTTGGGTTGTCATCGTGGTAATAGCCAGACCCACAATATAAAAATGAACACTGATCCTGACCTTTAAATCACTTTTTATGGAGTCGTTAAAATAATTTTGTATTTTAGCATGCTCACGTTCGCAATATTCTATGTATTTAGCATGCTCACGTTCGCAATATTCTATTAAATGCTCACGTTCGCAATATTCTATTAATTAGCATGCTCAGTTCGCAATATTCTATGCAAAATCGCAATATTTTGTATTTAGCATGCTCACGTTCGCAATATTCTATGTATTTAGCATGCTCACGTTCGCAATATTCTATGTATTTAGCATGCTCACGTTCGCAATATTCTATGTATTTAGCATGCTCACGTTTGCAATATTCTATGTATTTAGCATGCTCACGTTCTTTTTTATTCAAACTCGACACAATTTTGATTATAGTTTTATCTAGTTTGTTGATCAGCAAAATTCACTCGACAGTTTCAAAATGACGAACATTTCAAATCCATAAGAAATAATAACTTTTTTAATATTTGAAAAAATCTAAAACGCAGCATAAATTAGAATTTTTAATTTACAAAATCCGTCTAAATTAGAATAACTAATTTGATGGCGGTTAGATTCCTTTTTCAGGGTATTTGTTATGTTAACATAAGTAAAGCTTAGTGCTGTTTATTATAGATGCAATTGTTGTTTTATATAGAATAATAACTCTGTCATTTAACATTACATCTTCCACCCCCTAATTATCAGCTTTTCAGAAAAAAATACGTACATAAATAATAACTTTATTTAAAATCATGTTTAAATAAACTGAAGCCATAGTAAGAGTAAAAAAATTAAAAAGTAAATACCATTAATTATCTGTCTTAGAAACTGATTTTTATAATCTCCTCGTAAAAGAACTATTGATTACTATTAAAAATTACAGTAGTGAATGTCAAAAAATAACTAGAAGTCAAAAAATAGAGGAAAAGCAAAATATATATATATAATTATTTTTAAAAATATAAATATAATTATTTTTTAAAAATTCAGACTGCATGTTCTCGAATTTAAGAGGTTCTTTCTGTTAGAAAATTAATGTCTTTTTCAACCTATGTCATGAATATTTTCACGTTAGTAAAAATTCGTTTTCTTGTAATTTATTTTTTTGTAGTTGACTTTATTTACATAATTTTGTACAACATTAAATTTTCTACAAGTTTTATCTAAAAATGTTATTTGTTGATTGGAAACATAAAAGCGTTATTGTAGGCTAAATGTAAAAAAATGTGTTGTTTTGGCTCTACCTTTTACGTTTTACTTCGGATTTCTCAAAAACTACTCGGCTTACAGTTTTGGGACTAGCTTTATTCAATTTTTTAGGTGTAAAAATGTAAGAAACCATTAAGATTACCTCTTAATTTAGGTTCCTAGAATTTTAATATGGCTTAATTTCCTTCTTTTTCGAGGAATCTTTTTCCACCAGCTGTAACTCGCTGTCGAAGCGTTTCTGAAACCAGGTTTATATAAACTTTTTTCACCATTTTCACTGGTAAAACTCGCCCTGCAATTCTTTCCGTTTCTTCCTGAAACACCCTGCACATGTAACCAGACGAGATTTATTACTCTATCCGTCATTATTTAAATAAAGTTTTTTACCTTTCAAAACGTCACGTAACCTAATACATGCTGTATATTTATTTTATTACTTAAAATGCAGTTTGCAAACATACACAAGTCGTGACCTGTGGTTTATTACAGCAATAAAAGTTTATTACTAAGCTATTTTTTTATTATTGTGTTAAAATAATGACTTAGTGTTCGTATTATTATAACTATAGATCTTATTAATTCATTAACAAACAATATCAGTTTGTATCCACAAAGACGGATACAAGACGGCAGTTGGATCCACAAAGATCCAAGACACATTTCACTGATCTTGGATTTGTTTCTTAGGTAGGTATACAGAAAGAAAAAGAGTCGGTCCGAAAAGCTTCTCCAGTGCCAAAGTGGTAAATCGGGAAAATTTAAAACTTGGTAGTTTTGTTAAGCGTTTTCACACAAAATCTAAAATAAAAAAATAAAACGGTCATTGACTTTTTTTTATTTTTAAAGCCGTAAAGCTAAAAGAATAACAAAGTACAAGTTATTACTTTAACTTGAAATTAAACAAAATACAATTTTTGTTACTTCACATTCAAAATCGTAAAAACTGATTTCTTGTTTTATTATCCATTAAATTAAGCATCTTTTATACCTGTAGGTGTTTTGTACTATTAAAACGGAGATGAAAATATTTTTTCTTTCAAATTTAGGCGTAATAACAGCAAGCTATACAAATTTTATTTTTCATAACAATAATCTAACAAAATTAACTTTTCAACAATTAAAGGTTTTATACTTATAATTAATACAAAAATACTGTGGCTAAGTCTACCAATTTTGTTACCAAACGTACTTATTTTTCTTTTGCTTATTTTTCCGTTTATAGCTTGCTTAGAATGGATAAAGGAATGCATTTATAGGATTATTATCACACTGCGACCTTTGTGGATCTATTGTTCGCTTTCTACATTCCTGAAATGATCGTTTTATTGCTTTCTTCAGATAAAATCTATCTTAAATTATCTTTCTTCAGTCTCTTGGATAAAATTTTAAAATTTGGAAAGGATTCAAGAGGGATGACTTCCCATTTCGTTATTTAGGTGCTTGCAAATACATAATCTACAATTTTCTTTTTCTTAACTCTCATCAAGGAGGTTGTGTTCCATTTGGTCACTATGTTTTGCTGAGAGAAGCCGCTCATTTATTTTACATTTTTATTCATGTTGTTCCCATGAGTAGTTCGACCGTACAGTTCCGCGTGCAAACGTAAGATTAAGTTGGCAGGTCGCTAGGTAAATCCGTTTGGTAGGTGGGTGTCATTCATTACACGGGTCGCTTTATTACACTTTAGAGTTAGCTAAGCATTATTGAGTAGTGCGAGTGTGAGTGTGAGTGTGAGTGTGAGTGTGTGTGTGTGTGTGTGTGTGTGTGTGTGTGTGTGTGTGTGTGTGTGTGTGTGTGTGTGTGTGTGTGTGTGTGTGTGTGTGTGTGTGTGTGCGCGCGCGCGCGCTGTGTCGAAGGCGATATCGTTATTTCTTCTTAAAAGTAAACTTTTCTAGTAACATAGTAATGTCTCAAGGTTTTCGAAAAACAACAAGTTTGCAATTTTTTAAAAGTCAGTCATCATGAAATAAAATTTTGTTTTAATAAAACGTAACTTCAGTCAATTAACTGCACATAATACATACATCTATATTCCACTCAAAATCACGTCAGGTTAAATATCATAACCATTTTTTTTAATATCAGAACATTTTAAACTTGTTAATTCTTTATAAATGTAATCGCACAAGTGCATTAGTTAAAGTTGAATCACATGACCGAGATTTGGTCGTAAGGCAATACCAACAGATCTTGAAATGATAATAAATTTGTAAAAAGTTTGGTTAAAACAAAAATTATGAGTGTGATGAATGCATCAAAAGGGAATTTATGTTACTAAAGTTAAGTTGATTAAATGAAAAATATCTTATCGTTTCTTTCAACCTATCTAATAAGACAAAATGAGGGAGTTTCAACAATTTTTGAAACGCTCGTGACGTCACATTTTGAATTTTTAATCATTACATTTAGGAAAACGTACATTTTAATTAAAAAAAATAATAAATTTTCGAATATCGGTGGTCTCACTATTCTGCCCCGTTACCTTACTTTGCATAAACTCGAGTATTACAACGTTTGAATAAAATACGAGTACTGAATTTGAATCGTCTAGAATAATGGAGTGAAACATTAACGTCAACTCACACTCTATTCACTCACGTGGCTGAAAAATAATAATTTTTACAAACAAAATTCTCTGCTTACAAATTACAACACAAATGTGAATAACATGTTGTAATTATTTATGTCGCATTGGTTTTGTTAACCAGAACAATCTGGAAACAGGTACAACAACCAATTCTTAAAATGAAATTATCGAAACCCGGTTTCCATTGTAATAGTTACTTCATTTAAAGTTTAATCGAGTTTAGTGAAATTGTGATTGAATCACCGTTACTGAGTTCCTTAAAGAATAGACATCTCAAAAGTGGTGTACACGAACCTAAGTTGTTTCTTCATTTATCAGCTGTTCCCACAAATTTTCTCACGAACCGCCTCTAATTACAAGGTTACCGATTGACAGACGTTCGCCTGATAATTCAATTGATTGTTTTATCTATATTCGTTAAGTTACATGACAATTACATAATTATGATAATAAAAAATATATATTAATAATCTATAAACACGGAATATAAATTAATAAATTCCATCTTTAATTAATTATTGAGTTTTTTCATACAAAATAAAAGTATTATAATCCTACTTCTTTATTATTTTAAAGTTGAAGTAAACGTACGCACACGTACACCACTCTCCAGGTAAATAAAGCACTGGCCAATATGATGAAGCTTTGAAATTATGCATTTGAAGGTTTTAGATTTGATACTGAAGTTACTGCCGTCAACGTTTCCCTCGTCGTTACATTACAGAGCTTATTTCCAATTTTGGTAATATTTAATACAAACAGCAAAAAAACAAATTTTGATAATATATATGACATGTCCGCTACCCAACTAAATCTATTACAGTGTAACTGCTTAATTTGCACTTATCTGAAAGTATAGTTTTACCATCGTAAGCACCGTTAAAAATGCTTATTGAAGTAGCATTTAAATTATTTTACATTAAATAAACTGTACGGTCGTCACAGTTGAATGTCAGTGGAATTAATTCATACAGAATTTATCGCTGTCTGCGATGGTGAAATCAGATGTTCGAATAAAAATTCTGCATTCTCAAACATTCAGTATTCATTTTCATAATGTTTATTGTAAAATAGTAATAATGAAATAGTAAATCTATCAAATTGATTTGACTAGTAAATCTAGCAATTTGCTAACTTCAAGACTGCGAGACGGCAATTTAAAATAAATTAATTATGTTGGATTATTGTAAATTTAAATTTTGTGCTTCGACATGAATTATAATTTCTTAAAATATTTTTACTTCAGGAACTAATTTTCAATAATTATGTCCATATGTCCACTTAAAAAAGTCATGAGGATAAAAAATAGCCCACAATGTTTTTGTTCATTAATTTACACCCCAAAAATGGGTTTTATACGAAACCCAAATCTAATTGAAATGAGATCTCTGTTTCAACTCAACTATTCGGCATTTGGTTTGTGTTTGTCTGTTACTCAGTTTTGGCCTAACGCATTAATGGATTGCTTTGAAGATTGATACGAAGTTACCTTGTATAAAGTCCGAACGACGTGTGAGTAAGATACTTCCCCACTTACGTTTCAAGATGGGGGATCCCTGATTTAATGATGACGAGTGCCTGATTTAACGATGACAGTTTTGGCCAAACGCATTGACCGATTCTTTTGAAAGTTTGGTACGAAGATATTTTGTATGTAGTTCAAATGACATATGTGTAACATTTTTTCCGTTTCAAGATGGCGGCCTCTGATTTAACGATGACAAGTGTAAGCAAGTTTTAATGCATTAGTCTATTATCTTCAAAGTTTGTAGGAAGTTACCTTGTAAAGACCCAAAAGACGTATGTATCACTCACTTCCGCTCACTGATTCAACGTTTAGAGTTATTTTCCTGTAATACTGGTTGAACGACAAAACCGGTCATAATTTTGATCGTTTCATAGAGAAAGAGCATACAAGTTTTCAATAAAGGTAATCTAGTAACATTGTTCGTAAATATTACGTTTACCGGTTAAATTGACGGAAAAAGTTACGACAGCTGTCGCAAAGCGTTCAGTATATTAATTAAAAATATACTGAGAGGTTTATTGTTCTTTTAACTACTAGTAGCCTATATCTAGTTTAAAATATAAATGGTACAATATAATGAAACAAAATTTCACACTTTCAATGATTCATACAAAACATTTGGGCAAAAACCCGAGAAATCGGCCTATTTTTTCTAAACCATTTAATTAGTCACATACATTATAAGATTATTTACTTAAATCATTTTACAATTTGAAGTAAAACAATGTACAGTTCTAGAGTAAATTGAGAAACGAAAAGAAAATTCTATTACGGTTAAGGTTTGTTTTTGTTTTGAAACAAATTAGGCGTAATTGGACCAAATACAAACAAAACTGCTATAGCAGTTTGAAAAAAACACCCAATGTTTTCACACAATTTTTGAAAATAATAATTTCTAAACATAACTTATAAGGTTTTGAAAAATAAGTTTTTGTGATTTTGTTAAGTGTTACCCTAACCTTGAGAAAAACGTTTGGGATTTATTAAAACATCAGCTGTTACACTGCTATTTATTTGTTGTCATAGCAACATGTTTTCTCATCGTTGTCTAATTTTAAAGTCAGAAATTATAAAGGCGATAAATTTGAAGGTAGATAAAATACCTACAATAGTGCATAATGTTAATTTAGTGATTTTCTCATGTTTACAAATTTAAATACGCATCTTACTGATAGAATATTATTATGAATATAAACGGAGTTTAACATCTGAAGTTCAGAGCAATTTTCTTTTCGCCTTATTTCTTCGTAGTTAATGTTATTTGGAAATAATATCAAAGAGTGCAGCAACAACAACGTTTTACTTGTGATGTTTCTAATTAATGGCTTGAGTTATAAAACATCGTCTATGAGAAAAATTTGGGCATTACCTGATAATACATTAGTGAGAAATTTTTCCGATTTTCAAAAGCTCCCAAACCGAACATTTTTGGGCTAGCATTTTATTCGTTTTGTTTAGGTTCTTGTGAACTACATTTGAAAAAAATTATGAAAATATTTTAAGTCAATTTTAAAACCAATCATATTTTCAACAGGTTTTTTTTGACAAAACACGATTTAAAAATGATTTCCTTTTTTATTAATTTAAAAATGATCTCGATATGCAAGTTATCAAGAATAGTGTGCTAAATTCTGTTAATTAATTTATTTACAGCAATTCACACACACACACACACACACACACACACACACACACACACACACACACAAATGATATTTAAGAGCTAACCTATTAGAGATATTGTGGTTAGAATTGTAAATCGTTATTAATCTACTTTATTTAAAGTTAGGAAATAATAAATGTATAAATTGGGATAATGATGCAGAATTTTTTAAAAAGGTCTTCAAGTATTTGGAAACACAAAGTAATTTTAGTAAAGAGAATAACTGTAATAGCCTTGTTTGGTTAGTGTAGCTAAAAAGTATTACGGTAACAGCTGACTAATGAATTGACTTAACAATTTACATCAGTTAAGTGTAGGCCATAGATAGACCACTGAAACTATGATACAAGTAAAGAGCAATGAAATTCAGAAGGCCGGTATGTTGTCACAATCGATTTTTTTTACAATAAAAAAATAGTTTATTTTGAAATAGGCTACTAAACGTGTTACAAAGAAAAGAATAGAACTTAAAAGAATTTTATAGTATTAAAACTAATAAAAGTAATTTGTAATAAAAAATATAAAAGCATTAAGGGAAATATATATTAAAAATAATTATCAGTTCAAAAATAGTAAAAAAGGTAAACTTAATAATCTAACCTACAAATAAAAGGTATATGAGGTGTATATTTTATTTTTTATTTTATTTTATTTCATTTTACTTTTTGTTATTTTAAGGCGGAAAGCACATTAAGGCTATTATTGCTTCCCTAAATGTAAGTCTGAGTGTGAAGTGTTAAAGGTGTAGTGTTGTAAGTATGTGTGTAAGTATGTAAGTGTGTGTTAGACTCGGGTACCACGAGGGACGTCTAAATCCTCTCAATAGGTGCAGCTAGTCTGCACCCCCTGCGGGGGTATATTTTAATCGTGAGCTTACAATAAGTGAACATTACGATCAGATTCTTCTAAATTATTTGTGTAATAACTTTCAAGTTAATAAGAAAACAATTAATTTTATAAAACAAGTACAACTTTACGTGAAATTTTAAACGTTAGACATAAATTAACAAACTGTGATAACTTAAACTTTAGAGTATACGTTTGAAAATTTTGTAAATTATTTATATTTGTGATTATAACTTTAAATGTAAATATACCTGAACTTCAAACCTGTAACCCGAGATTTAACAGAAATCACGGTACAGCAAGTAGAGGCTAAATTGAAAACTAACTTCTATTAAAAGAACTCATTGCGTAAATAAGGCCTGAAGATTAATCTAAAATAAATATTTATAAAATTGGTTTTTGCGGAAATTATCATTTAATTTTGATTTCTTATTATAAAACACACACACACACACACACACACACACACACACACAAATAAAAAAAACTTTTTTAGATTCAGTTGAAGAGAAAACATAAAAGTCGATCAAAATCCTAAAAGCGATTTTTACGATAACCAACCTTTCTTTATTGGTATTACGTGAAAGTAAAATACCACGGCCTTCATGAAGTGAAACACATTACTCGGCAGTGAAAGTATTAAGGACCAAAAGTTATTATTAACACTGCGTAAACGCTGTACGCGATGAGTGTCACGCTTTTGTTATAAGTTTAAGTGATTGTTCAGTTCAAAGGCCAGCTGATCCCAGTGAGATTGATCTGTGACGTCATACACTTGTCTAGGGGCAATTTATTTTGCAGAAAGAAACGTAACCAACAGGCATTCATATCTGCTCAGCGGTCCAAACTTCAAAAACGTTTTAGATATTGAAATTAAAAAATTAAATCCATTAAAAAATAAAATGACCCGTTGTCAAATTTTTATCGTAACGAAAAATAATGCGGATTTTGAAACTGATTTCGATCGTGAAATATGATTTTTTTTAAAAACGGTAAGATAGAAAAGTTAAGAACCTGAATGACAGTCATTTTGAACTCTTTACATATTTTTCAACGGTTACAAACTTCTCCGAACTATGATCAGAACAGATTGTTTTGCCAAGTTTGAATAAAATAGAACCAAAATTACAAACTGTAGAATGCTAACAAACTCTCTCTCTCTCTCTCTCTCTCTCTCTCTCTCTCTCTCACACACACACACACACACACACACACACACACACACACACACACACACACACACACACACACACACACACACACACACACACACACACACACAAACACACACACACACACACACACACACACACACACACACACACACACACACACACACACACATACATAAACACACACACACACACACACACACACCCACATCTACATACACACACACCCACAACCACACACCATAACACACACACACACACTTACACACACACGCGCGCGCGCGCGGCTTCAAAATTTGATCTAGAGGTGAAAATACTGTGCTTATTTCAAGGACGGGAGAAATTAATTTTATTTCAAGGTATCGGATTTATAGTTCGAAAACGGGATTCTATAATGGTTGTTCATTTCTCAAAAACAATTAGCTAATAGGCCTACACGATCCAAGAGTTCTATGGCCTGTAATCTCATTGAGCTTCCTGGTAATGTTTATTTTAGACTCAATTAATTCAGAGCATTGTAAAATATTAAGGGACAGTTTGACCTTTCCATTTGGAGTCTATTGACCTTTAACTTCCTCTATTAGACAACTAACGTTTTAACTTTAAACAAGCCAAATAGAAGGCTCTAAATTGCTTCTGAATTTTTCGATTGTCAGATTCTACCGGCTAAATTAATATATATTTAATACGAAGGTGGTCTATTACGGAAGTTCGCCGCAGGGGAGTGCAGACTCGCTTCCCCTTTTGAGAGGATTTAGACGTCCTTCGCGGTACCCGAGTCTAACAAACACTTACATTTACAACACTACACTTACAACTTTAACACTTTACACTCACACTTACATTTAGGGAGGCGATAATAGCCTCAATGTGCTTTTCGCCTTAAAAAAAACCAATTATGGAAGCCAAAGCTCGCAAGATGCTGTTGTGCAAGGCAGAAGAAAGGGCAAGGCGGACATGCGTGAACAACCGCCCACCAAGATTACAAAGGATCACTGAATAAACGTGTGCGTAGGTTTCATAATTTTAAGATTCTACAAACACTTGACAATAGAGAACAGTTGAAGTATCTCACAAGAGGGTAACTGATTATCGAAAAGGCATTTCCTATATCGCTAGTTGACCACAAACAAGCAACATACAGACAAATGTGGTGCCATGTTCTAAGTGAGAAACAGTGTTGCAATCGCCTCAATCATTTCAAATATTTTTATAAATCTTAATTTCCCATTGATGATTAACAGGACCAAAATTAACTAATCGTTGCTGTCTTGGTTATATTTAAACATTTAGAGACATAGTGGCTAAACTTGTATGTGTGTGTGTGTGTGTGTGTGTGTGTGTGTGTGTGTGTGTGTGTGTGTGTGTGTGTGTGTGTGTGTGTGTGTGTGTGTGTGTGTTTGTGTGTGTGTGTGTGTGTGTGTGTGTGTGTGTGTGTGTGTGTGTGTGTGTGTATATTTCACACACACACACACACACACACACACACACACACACACACACACACACACACACACACACACACACAAAAGTTTGAGGCGATATATATATTGTTTATTTTGATAAACTATATATATCGCCTCAAACTTGTGGCGATATATATCTCGAGGGGAGTTTTTGTTTTAATTTTAAAAACAATTTTCGAAATAAGTAAAAGCGAATATCCATTGAGCTATGGGAGTGGCCATCATGGTGAGACCCAAGTGCAGTACCTTGAAATGAGCATTGATCTACACCTCTAAATCACTTTTTAAGGATATTTGAGGATATTATTTATATATAGTCTCTCTCTCTCTCTCTCTCTCTCTCTCTCTCTCTCTATATATATATATATATATATATATATATATTTTTTTTTTTTTTTTTATTTAAACAAAATATGCGAAACTTGATTCCTACATTTTCAAACCGTTTCGAAGTAAGGATATTCAGTTAATAATTTAAAAAAATAGTTTTAATAAATTTCTGCTGCATAAAAGAACACGTATACAAGGTAATATAAAAGACGCAAACAGCTTTACAATAAAACTGAACAAAAACTGTCGTCCCGCGTTGGCACGTAAACCACGGCCGAGGCAGTAACGCGCCATGATGTATGTGCCGTTCACGATCCAATTAATTAAGTTTTTATGTTCGGTTAGCAGCATAACTTTTCTATGTAAGTACAATAACATGTATTAAACGGGTCTTAACTGTCGCCGGGGACAAAAGGACGCCTTTATTGGCTACGTTTTATATTGGCGTTCGTTTTGCTTGTCATGTTATAAAATCACGTTAGTTGCACAATAAATGCAGGTTACAATAATCGCTGCACGCAGCTGTCTCGCTGCCCCAACACTAAGACCAGGCGAGCTGGAGTGTCTGTAGGGCTCCCTGCAGACAGGAAGGTAAGCCGAAACCGTAGCTGTGAAGCCATGTGGGCTGATCAGCGGGCCAGTGACCAGTCCAGGCCTTAAGGTATTTTGCCATATCTTCTTCTTTGATCTTCTTCTGTTAAGTGGGGATGGTGGTAAACCCTCGTGGTAGTGACACCATTTCCTTTAGCAATTTATTGCACTTAATTTAGTAGTAACTGTATAGTCTCTATGTGTTGGATTCGTGGGGGTAGTGGTGGTGTTGGATAGTAGATGTCTGTCTTCTTCTTTGATCTTCTTCTGTTAAGTGGGGATGGTGGTAAACCCTCGTGGTAGTGACACCATTTCCTTTAGCAATTTATTGCACTTAATTTAGTAGTAACTGCCCCAACACTAAGGTTTTCATCAAACACGTTGAACATATGATTTCGCTCATATAATTAAAGTCAGTAAAAATAATAATTTTATATTTTCAAATTACTTTGAAAATATGACACTAATCACTGACTGCTGTTAGATTAATGTGAGATGTGTAATTTAAAATCATAATTTATGCGGATTTTAACGTTGTTTTATGATTGTGAAATCAAATTACTAAAAAAGTAAGATAAATATAATATAAATTATAAATACATGATATTTTATTAATATTTATAATATAATATAAATATATAATTTAAATAAATTATAAATATAAATTATAAATATAGATATACATTGTTAAAGAGTAGAAATGTCTAACATTTTGAAACTATGTAAAAACTTTCTCTGCGTGACACATTTATTCAAGTTATTACCAAAATCGATATTTTCAAGCCAAGTGAATTCCACATCTAACACACACTCGAATGCCCGCATACATAAATATATTTAAGAGTGAATATACGAAGTACATATACGAATGCATGTTCACTAGGTAGGGTCAAAAAGTTTTATAAAATGGTCATTGAAAATGTACTGAAAGTACGTATAATATTTTAACCTTCTTTCCTTCAAAATACTCTCCTCCTGCGTGTATACACTTCTTCCATCGTTCATAAAATTGTTGGAAATTTTTCTGAAATCTATTTTTAGAAATTTTCTTTAGCTGCATAATCAAATTTTCCATCACCTCTTGCGAATCAGCAAAACAATTCGATGGTGGTAAAAATCCGTTGGTGCAAAGTCTGATATCGGGGGTGTCGACGTGACGGGACATTGTCATGCTATACAACCAATGGTTCCTTGTCAATTTTCGGGTAGTTTTCATCTAACTGCATCCCGCAGCCTCTTCAAGGACGTCTTGTACAGTTCTTTGTTAACTGTTTTCCCTTGAAGAATAAATTCATAATAAATCAAGCCATGGCAATAAAAAAACCTTCAACATCAGTTTACCCCAGCTTCTGTCCAAGCGAAAATTCAACTTTCTTGGTGATGTTTTAGATTTCTGTTCAGCATAGTGACGTTTTGTCTGAGGGTAGTAATGGAAATACCATATTTTACAACTGGATTTTTACCTGCTTCCACGACTGATAATGACATTGAAGGGACATAGTTTTGTTAATTCTCAAAAACTGGAAAATGAGACGACGTGGCTAAGCAAAATTTCCAAAAGTGCCTTTTCTAAGTGTTTCCAACAGTTGTATAAACAACGGAAGAAGTGTGTACATGCAGGAGGATAGTAATTTGAAAAAAATATCGTTAATATATTACATGTACATTCAATAAATTTTTATTGATCAATTTCAGAAACTTTTTGACCTTACCTTGTGTGTGTGTGTGTGTGTGTGTGTGTGTGTGTGTGTGTGTGTGTGTGTGTGTGTGTGTGTGTGTGTGTGTGTGTGTATACATACATACATACATACATACATACATACATACATACATACATACACACACACACACACACACACACACACACACACACACACACACACACACACATATATATATATATATATATATATATATATATATATATTTATTTATTTATATACTTTTTAAAATATTAATAACTAAAATGTGAAAATCGGCGTTAATATTTGAAAAATTCTAGTTCCAAAATGGCGGGAAGAAATACAAACTTTATCGGCTGTATTACAGAAGCAATACCTTAAAAACTTTAGTAATAAGTACTGGGTGATGCTTTTCCACCGTGTACAACTTTGAAAATAATCTTGTGCACGCATTAAGCACAAAAGAATCGGGTTGTTGAAGTTTCAATTCCTCCGCCAGGAAACACAAAATCAAAAACACTTCAGGAACGAAGCGAGCGGTAAAAAACGTAGCATTAAAACCTTTTTAACAAAAACTTCTTTCATCTTTCAACAAGAAACGTTCTTTTATAAAATTGTGTTCTACAACTTCTCAATATCGTCCAGCGACCACATTTTTATAAGAACTCTAAGAACTTGCTCTATATAACGATAACGAATTTTCTAAATTCCTCAAATCGTTGAAATTAATAAATGTACATTTTAATCGTCATTAGCTTCCTGTTTAACACTTATGATTTAAACCAACCTAAAATCTGTTTTTATTGATGATTGTATATCAATATTTTTATATACAAACTTTGAGCATAATCTTAGAGCTGATTTTAAAAATGGAGTCTATTTATCAATTTTCGTTAATAGTTTATTAACTAAGTTTTCAAAGGAATACCGATCCAAATTGTTAACATTCTTGGCATTCGTTTATCACCCAGGAAGTACATACCGCACATACTTAATTCTCATGCATTTGAATAAACGAATAAATAAAATTCTAGGACTACTATTACACTGCGATCTTTGTAGATTTATTGCGTAATATTCTTGAAATTCTCGGTTTTAATGTGTTCTCCAGCCTTAATCTCTTCGTAAAGTCTAGAATTTCGAGAGGATTGAAGGTAAGTACCTTCCCTACTTCTAATTGGTTTACCATTACGTTGCTGAGGTGCTTGATGGTGTTTCAACGAGGTTCTGATAATGCTACTTCAATTTACGTCTTTCTTTTACTTAACCTAGGCTATATAAAGGAGGTTTCGCTCTGTTTGGAAAGCTTTTTGTTATGCTGTGAGATCCCGCTCATTAATTTAAAATTCTTACTCATTAGAAAGAATAGGTAATATTCCCCTAAGAAGCTAGGGAAATGAGGCTCATAAGGAGCTTCACGTTCTCATGTCATCCATATCTATGGCCCCCAAACAAACATATGTTTTTAAGATAAGTGCGGCCATTGAGAGCATAATGGTGCTGAGCGGAGTTTAGTGACGTCGATTGGCTCCGTTCCGCATAGCTTCGACTCTCTCTAGGTTCGGTTTTAAAGCTGACTCCGCTTCCCTCTTACTCTGACCATGCCTTCAAACTCATTGTTATTTCTTTTTACTTAGGTCACCGATGTCTGAGTTTTGATTTTGAAACATATCAGTTCCTAGAATCCGTTATAGCAGACCTAAATGATTAGATGAAATGATAAAAACGTGTTTTTCAACTGGTTAAACTACACTTCTGGTTGCTATCTTCATTCCGCTCCGCTCCGCACTAAATGGTAGTCGCTTAGCTTTAGTCAAGCTGTATAAAGTGTGTGTGTGCGCGCGCGCTCACGATCCCGTCAGCTGTTCACCTTAGACTCTCTCGGATTTTCATGAACTTAGAAAATATTATTTTGCACTAATATAAGTATCGACTTGTTTGTAATTATTTAACCAGTAGCACTTTTCTTGCTAAGTGCATTGTTATATATATAGTAGACAAATACACAATTTATGTGTTTTATTTATCTTAAGATGGAAAGTCAAGGTAAAGGAAACTTCATTCGTTATGTAAGATTAGTTTTAATTATTTAATAGTTATTGTATCTTATAGCAGTGTTTTGAACATAACGTTCCACCCAAAAAAGGTGCTCAAACTATTAAAAAGTTTCCTTACAAGGGTTTTTGTTTCCTGTGTGTGGGTTGCTACAGGAACTATTGTTGCTTTATATAGTTTTGTTTCTTGAGAATCAGGCTCTGATAAGCTCATTTAGCCCGACCACCACTAGTAATAATTTTACTTTGAATTTCACTAAAGATCTTATTCTAACTATTGAAAATATACTCAAACTAGTTACTTAAATCAATAAATCAGACTAGTTTTCCGTGGGGTAAACGATCATAACCGCAAAAATTAATATTAAACTTTACGTACTTGTAAACTAAACGGTAATATAAATCTTTCTTCTATACATTAATATTTTTTCAAACATTAACATAATTTCATACATTAACATAATTTCATACATTAACATAATTAACATAATTTCATACATTAACATAATTTCAAACATTTTTAAACTAAAAGTGAATATAAAAATTGATGAGACTATAAAAAACAAAAAAATCCGTCAAAATACATTTTTTTCACTATGAACAATAATCAATACACGAAAAAGGATGGAGAAAAGATCAAAGGCATTTAGAAAATATTTTTGTAAAGACAATAACGCGCTTGCTTTGTGACAAAAACAATATGCCTGCCTTACTGTATTTAAAATAAAAAGAAATATATTAAAATCTATCACAAAATAAAGCTTATTGTGAACCAGCAGGCATTCATTTAACATGGTTTTAATAACATTAAAAGGCTTGTTTAATGAAATAATTCAAACTTGCCTACTTTTTATATTAAAACAACAAATATAATATTCATACATTGCTGAACTTAAAATTATATAAAATATTATTAATATACTCGTAAAATAGAGGAAATTTGGTAGTCCCATAAATCACTACTCTTCTTCCTTTTCTGGCTGAAACATTGTATTTTTTCAGCGTAATTCACTGATGTAACTATTGTTGTGAATTTACTTCTTGAAACATTTTCGTAAACTAAATACCGTGTTTTAAAAATAAATAACTACAATTTCTGGACGAGGAGATATCTGCATAAAATGATTTTGGAGGCAATATTTTATCGTAAAAGACAAGATAGAGGCAGTGTGGGCGACAGGATTGATTGAAAAAAAAGTACCTAGATATTGAGAGAAAATTATAGATGTAGCCTACTATTGAAGATAGATGCCAATAATTTAATCTTACTTAGGAATAAGTAACATCAGACTCTACTAACATATGAGAAAAGCAATTTACCACATTTCAATAACGCAGGAAATATTATATACTCCATTGTAAGGAAATCGATAATTATTGCCAACAGCACAATAAAAATTTTCCCAACAGATAAATCAAGCTTCGATATAAATAAACGAGAGGCGGTAAATTTAATTTTCAGATTTTGTATTTCCTCTCGAGCTTCTACAATACATGAAATATATTCCCGCTTTACTCTTTGATTGTCGGACGTAATGCGGGCAAGACACGGAAGGAAGTGAGTTATTGCCTGTGTTTATATCTCTTATTTACAGCTATACCGGCTTCTGTGAAAAACGTCGAATCGGAAAAAACACCGAATAAGAAAATAAACAGAAAATATAATGTATAATAGGACATAGTTAAAGCGAAGTCATGATTGCGACTGAAATCGATGTCACAGATACTTTTCCACGTCTGTTACTAGATGAATTGCTGACGCAAAATATAATCTGTGATAAAATCACCGATCCAACAATAACACCCCTTTGTTTGTGTAGTCCTGAAACGGCCCGCCCATTAAACCGATACTAAATTTCCTCAACTGTTTTACTTCTAACCAGATATATTAATACACTATATATCTGGGAGTAATGGCGTATGAACGTCCATTAAGGAAATAAGACAATAAAACCGTCAAATTGTTAAAGTGGAGTTCCCGTAAAATGGACTGCTTAATGCGGCTAACCATCTCGTAAAGTACGCGTTAGGAACTAATTACTGTCGCCGGCGGAACGATATAAAAACAATTAAACGCCGTAATTAAGTAAATAAATTGTTATAAAACAATTAACACGAGTTTAAGAAAATAACATTGATTAACGATATAAAATAAAAGTATATACAAGTACTTACAATACAGTCATCAACAGCTTTCGCTTTCTGTTTTGATCCATCTATGAATGAATGAATGAATTTGTAGGGTCCTGATACCGCATCTATTTTGACCCATTCTAAATTCTGACGTGCTTAGTTCCATCATCTTATGCAGTCCTTGTCTTTTCATAACGCCTATGATTTTGAGAGGATTCAAGGTAGATAGCTCCTTCACGTCTAATTGGTGATTTTGCGATTCCTTTTTGAAGTGCTTGGAGATGCTTTTTCTGTTAATTTCCTTTCAATTTTCTGTTTCTTGACCCTAATTACGGAGTGTCTGCTTCATTTTGCCAACCTTGTGCAATAAAATCCCACTCGTTCTATTTTACGGTTTTATTTATAGGATCACCCAGGTAAGGCTAAGGTAACACTGGGAGGTCACCAGATCTCCCAGAGTTCCGTTTGATACATCATTAGGTCTGTGTCAGCACGGGTCTCTTTACACTTCGCAGTTGTCAAGCTATATAGAATAGAAAATGTGTGTGTATGTGTGCGCGCGCGCGCTTTGATTAGGTGAGCGAGAGAAGTATGAAGTACGATGTGATTGCTAAGCCCATCAGCTGCTCACTTCTCCTTCCTCTGCCAGAATCAGTTATCAAGACAAGCAAACATTTTGTTATAAAAATAATAATTTCATATATGTAGCCTAAGTTATAGAGATCTACTAATTTCGCTAAAGAAGTAGAGTAAATAATAAATTACAAGTGTTCATTACGATGCTTCATAACATTAACGTTGAGTCAGTAAGAATCTAGTTTAAAATTGCAAGCTGTGTTGCAATGACAACATTTTATTTATATTTTTGTTAATCATTATTTTTGAGGTTAGATATTATGGAACGCTTTACAATTGAAGTAATATTAGTTGTAAAATCATATTACAAATATGGCGAGTGTTACGCAGAAATTGTGAGGGAGCTTAAAGGCTGTCATAATATAGCTAATGAACCAACGTTTGGTAAACGTACGATAAAATTTGAGATAACGGGGGTCGATTGCAGACATTAAAACACCAGTGCGCTCTCGTTCCAGCCGGTCTCATTAAAAAAACATCGAAATTGTACACGAGACTGTTGCCTGAGTTCATAAAAGTTAATTCTCCTTAATCACAACAGTAGGGCATATCGAAAAGCCTCCTTCAGCGATTTATCACAAAGCGAATTCTCCATATGCAGACCTACAAAATTCAGTTAAAACCTGAAACCATGAGAAAGTTTGTTAAATGAATTTTGAAGAGACACTATTCAGACGATATGATGAGGCACATTTTCATTTAAAAGGATAATTTAATAAACAGAACTGTCGCATTTAGGGGTAGAAAAACCTTGCGTAACCCTTGTAAGCAACGAGTAACTGTGTGGTGTGGATTTTCGGCTGGAGGAGTCATCGGGCCTTATTATGTTGAAGATGAGGATGAAAATGCCAGTTTCACAGTGAATGAACAATGCTACAGAAATATGGCTGAAACATTTTTATGTCCTTACCTAAATAATGTGAATATTAAGCGATTATGGTTTCAACAGGAACGCGCTGCCTGCCAAAACTCAGACGATAGTCTTGATGAGTTATACATTTTCGACCCGAGTCCTTTCACGCAACGACGATCAAGACTGACCAGGGTCATGTGACCTAAGACCCTGCGACTTCTTCCTTTGGGGGTATTTAAAAATTACAAGTTTGTACCATTCCACAAGTTATCAAAATAATCCCCGAACAATACCACAACTAAAGGAAGACATTCGCAGTGCCATAGGCCAAACCGAGCACATCTATGTCTGAAAGTTATAATAAATTTCACTGATCGCCAGGCAAAGTACATGGAGGCATACATCAGATGCATTTTTTCATACTTAATATTTTAATATGTAATTGCAAACTGTATCTGTTGTATTGATGTTGAAATATGTTACAAAAGCCATGTAAAAATATTTACGTGAAAAATTTCATAAATAAAAGTTTATTTAACACAAACACTGGCTTTCTTCTTGAATTGCCCTTTAATTCAAATTGTAATTGTTAATTAGTTAGATTTTTAAAGTAGGTGGTTAGGTTATATTTAAACAGAGAAATTTAAAATAAAATAGTTACAATTTTAAAACATTTTAGGTTAGTTTAAAATTATAGAAGCAATGAGCATTCAAGAGATGGTGGTAATGCTACTTAATCCACGAATTAAGAAAACAAAAAAAAAGAAGATAAAGGTATAGTGTGGTGTATTTCCTCCACGGTATCATATAGTACACAATTTTACAAAATTTCTCACATGTTCCCGTTTCCTGAAAAAGTGTAAACGATTTTAATAAATGTTACTTAAATGTAATCCTGAATTAATTATTTAGTCCTTAATACTAAGAATTATTTTAATTCGTCTAATGTTTCGCAACAAAACGCAGTTACGAAGCATTCTAAAAATTATTTCATCAGATTTTCCTGAAATTTTTGACATAAAGATATTTCAAATCAGTTCATCGAATTTTAAATAAAAGAAATTGAAAATTGGAAATAAATTGAAGAATTATAAAAACCTTCGGTAATAAAAATAGTAATGAGAAAATCAGATTTTCTAAAAATGATTAAACATTATTTTTTTCAAAAAGGGTTAAATATTTTTTTTTGGAAAATACAAATTATTGAAATTTATCTACGCTTTGTTGTTTCCTTTTATTTGTGTAGACACTGATATAGGCTACACAAATGGGAAGAAAAACAAATAAAATCTTTTGAACCTATTATAGGTACAGACTCAGATGACCTGAAGACGGATATGTTAAATCTCAAAATCGATTTTTTTCACGATTATCATGCTTCGTATTTGCTATATTTTACATAGTGAGAAGTTGAAATAGACGAAGATTATTTTCATTCATTCATTCATTCATTCATTCATTCATTCATCTATTCCAAAAATTCAATAGTGAAAGATGATATTATTTTAAAAACACTTAAATCTTTTAAACTTTTCCAATGACATGACACTTTAAACACTATAGATGGAAAATTAATTAAGTGTAGAAACAATTATCCGAGTTTAACCGACTTAAGCCGAAGTTGTACTCTCAACTTTGATGGGATGGAGCAATAAAACTTTGCTGGTTAACTCCAACAAGTTCAATAAATTATCTGCGAATCCCTTTTCCAATATAATAACTTGATCTGACGTTTTATAAAAGTTATTGAGAGCAAGTCAGTTATCTTTGTTTCTAAACATTCTAGATTTTGTGTCAGTATTGCTAACAGAATATAAGTAATGCAAGAAGTAAAACAATTATGTGAATCTTATAATAAAATCACTTTTTCCTGTCGATCGTCAAAATTTCTTACTTAGTTTATTAGTGAACTTCTATTGAAAAATTAGCTATTAGACACCCATCATAGTGCATCATGGTAATACCCAGACCAATCCGGGATCTCGAAATGAACGTCGATCCAAATTACCAGATAACTTCTTTGTTTTCTTTTTTTTTGTTATTTTAACGCGAAAAGCACATTGAAGCTAATATCGCTCCCTAAATGTAAATGTGAGTGTAAAGTCGTAAGTGTAGTGTTATATATGTAATGTGTAGACTCGGGTACTACGAGGGACGTCTGAATCCTCTCAATCTGCAGCTAGTTTGCACCCCCTAAGGGTCAGATAACTTCTTAAAGGATATATATATATATATATATATATATATATATATATATATATATATATATATGCAGATCAAAACTCGTTTCAGGGACTAACTTTAAAATGAAAATTCACTAATAAATACTAATTATGTAAGAGATTTTACCGATTGACAGACAAACGTGATTTTTTTTATATATCGACAAGTGTATGTATGTGACTGTGAGTTTGAGCGTGTGAGTTTGAGAGTGTGTGAGTGTTCGTGTGTGTGTGTGTGTGTGTGTGTGAGAGAGAGAGAGAGAGAGAGTGTGTGTGTATGTGTGTGTGAGCGAGTGTGTGTGTGTGTGTGTGAGTGAGTGTGTGTGTGTGTGAATGGTTGTTTTTTTCATGTGATAAAATCTCGTGTGCACAAGAGAGAGAGAGAGATTATGTAAAGTTAGGCCATGGTGATGCGTGAGTGTGTGTGTTTATCTTGAATCACGATAAAATATGCACAAATTATTATTTAAAATTTTATCATTCCACTGAAAATTCAAAAAATATCTGATGATCTGGCTTTACTTATTATTAATGTAAATTTAAATTTAAAATGTTAATGTATACGCAGTTTTAATTATGGGTAGGGCCTACGATGGTTACACCATATCTTCAAAAACGATTAAGATAAGAAAAATCATAACTGTAAATTCGCTTCTATCACATCTACAACATTTATGCGTGCCATGAATTTAAAAAAATGATGGGGTAAAAATTCATCGGATTATTAATCGAATTTTGATTTCAAACTCAGAACAAGAACCACCTTTATAATGCCAAAATATTATTTAGACGAACTGTTAGAACAATGTTATCGAAACATACTTTGTCGCACGAATGTACACCGGTATTTTCAAGGTACCACATTTGGGATTTACCATGATGGCAACTCCAAAAGAAGATTTTAAACAAGAATATTGATTGAAATATAAGGAAGAGTTGCCACCTGTATTAAGGTCAACGACCTAGCAGGCCCGCATAGAGACGCAGCATCTGATATGCAAATACTTTATATGTTGAGTGCAATTAATACGTCAAGTAGGTGGCCAATCAGCTGATTGTACTGTCATTGAAGTATACCGTCTAGGTACAACTATTTCTCAAAATCGATTAATCTTTTTTTTTGCTCAAAGTTTGGTCAAAAAAGACAATTCATGAGTAAACTGCACAAAATGTAAAATAAAAATTATTACCGGTTCAGAAATAAATAGGAGAAAACAAAAGTATTACCCAGACCACAGTATCGGTATTTTTTTTTTTTTTTAATTTTGAGAATTAAATCATTGGTTTCAAATTTGTAACACATATGGAAGAGCCTTACAACTGCATAAATTTACATAAATAAATGTCACCTAAGTAATTTAAACGATAAGCAGGTGCTCCCCTCAAACAATGCTAATTACACATTAACATATATTTATTAATATTATAATTACGTACTTTTAACTGATAATAAAGCTCCCAAGAACTGCAAGTCGGTATTTATTTTATTTACATAAATCAATGTCAACTAAGTAATTTTACTGATAAGTAAGTGCCTTTTATAAACAATGTTAATTACACATTAACATATATTTATTAATATTATAATTACGTACTTTTAACAGATAATGAAGTGCCCCAGGACTGTACGTCGTTGTTTACTTTATGTAAATTCGCAAGAAATGATAACAAATTTGACCGAGGCAAAAAAGTTGTTTAAAAAAATGTCTATCAGCAATGTTTCAGCAATTTAGGAAGATGGAAGAAGTGTATACACGCAGAAGGGAAAAATGTTAAATATTATACGTACTTTTAATAAATTTTCACTGACCAAATTGGGATACATTTTAATCCTACCTCCTAAAAATATTCATTTTGTATATTCACTCCTAAATATATTTATGTGTGCGGGGGTGAGGTTTGGTTTTACTTGGCTTAAAAATATCGATTTCTGTAATTACTTGGATAAGTTTGTTACGCAGAAGACATTTATTTCACAGTTTCAAAATGTGAGAATCTTTAAGTATTTATATTTATATTTATATTACATTTTGTATTATTGTATATATCGTATTATATTATATATTGTATAATATTTATATCTATATTATATTTATCTTACTTTTGGTAATTGGATTTCACAATCATAAACCAACGTTAAAATCCGCATAAATTATCATTTTAAATTACACATCTCACATTAATCTAACAGCAGTCAGTGATTAGTTTCATATTTTCAAAGTAATTTGAAAATATAAAATTATAATTTTTACCGACTTTAATGTTGATTATACGAGTGAAATCATATGTTCACCGTGTTTGATGAAAACGTTAGTGTTGGGACAGTTACTACTAAATTAAGTGCAATAAATTGCTAAAGGAAATGGTGTCACTACAACGAGGGTTTACCACCATCCCCACTTAACAGAAGAAGATCAAAGAAGAAGACAGACATCTACTATCCAACACCACCACTACCCCCACGAATCCAACACCTTCTCGTGCACCCAGGGATGACCCTAGGGGTCCCCCGGGGGGCTTGAGCACGAACCCGTGGTACCAGTATGGCAAAATACCTTAAGGCCTGGACTTAGTGTTGGGGCAGTTACTACTAAATTAAGTGCAAATAAATTGCTAAAGGAAATGGTGTCACTACCACGAGGGTTTACCTCCATCCCCACTTAACAGAAGAAGATCAAAGAAGAAGACAGACATCTACTATCCAACACCACCACTACCCCCACGAATCCAACACCTTCTCGTGCACCCAGGGATGACCCTAGGGGTCCCCCGGGGGGCTTGAGCACGAACCCGTGGTACCAGTATGGCAAAATACCTTAAGGCCTGGGGCAGCGAGACAGCTGCGTGCAGCGATTATTGTAACCTGCATTTATTGTGCAACTAACGTAATTTTATAACATGACAAGCAAAACGAACGACAATATAAAACGTAGCCAATAAAGGCGTCCTTTTGTCCCCGGCGTCAGTTAAGACCCGTTTAATACATGTTATTGTACTTACATAGAAAAGTTATGCTGCTAACTGAACATAAAAACTTAATTAATTGGATCGTGACCGGCACATACATCATGGCGCGTTACTGCCTCGGCCGTGGTTTACGTGCCAACGCGGGACGACAGCTTTTGTTCAGTTTTATTGTAAAGCTGTTTGCGTCTTTTATATTACCTTGTATACGTGTTCTTTTATGCAGCAGAAATTTATTAAAATTAATTTTTTTAATTTCTAACAGAATAAATTATTAATGATTTCGAACGGATTGAAAATGTAGGAATAAAGTTTGGCATGCACATTTAATGACACCGAAAATGTTGAGATTGTGTTAAATGGAACAAACGATACACAATCGAGTGATCTGTAAATGTTATCGGTTTGTCAAACAGACGATAGAGGGCACTGTAAGTTTCTGCTTGCCTGCTCATTTACAGCTGCATTGCAATAGTTAATGCGACAATTAATCAATTATTACTTCAGTTTTAATGACTGAAATTGCATAAAACCTGATCCAGTATCTAAAGTATATGTTTACAAAACCGCATGCCAATGCAGGAAATAATTTAAACGTCTTACCCGGACGAACACTTGTGATAGATTGAACCAATTATAACGACAAATTCAAATGAAATTATATAACATTGCCAACGGAAATTCGTAAAAAACAAACTTCTTATGTAAAAACAGTGCACAAATACTTTGTTATTCATATTTTGATCGTAGCAAAATAGATACGAATATTTTCGCGTGTCACATTGCATAAATCATCTCAAGTTATACTTTACATACAATACTAAACGTACTATATTTTTCAGGGAATACAAATTACTGTTGATTAATTTGAAAATCGACTTAAGAATTTTGTTTCAATGTAATCTACTGTAAACTTTCAGGTTTGGCGAATTAGGTGATTTGTTGAGCCCGAACTCGAACTCAAACACCTTTACTCCTTTAATTATATTATAACCAAAGAACTGACTTTTGATACCGAAGATTCAGTAGCATTTCAAATCAACAATACAGTGGCATTATTAGACATACATAGTTTTAAAACAAGTTAGGCCTAAGCACATTCAGTGTTTCGAATGACAGATGCACATAGCGTAAAACTTACTAAAAAATCGTAATTATCAAATACAAAGGTTTTCATTGAAATCTGTCAAACCGTGTCCCAGTAAAATGAATTTCTACTTCTAACCTAATAAACAAACAAATCAGGCATTTCGAATGGCCGCTTTTAAATAAGTGTATGATATTGCCGTGCCATCTAAAACCTTGATACAGCACTATATAAAACGAAAAGCGTTTCATTGAAATTCGTGAAGCCGTTTTACCGTAAAAACCAGTCAAATAGTGCAACAAAGACGAGATTGTAAATCCCGTCTTACAAAATCTTACTTAAAGAATTTTATTTAATTATAAAAAAGACTTTCTTAAACACAGCTTAAATGCAATTAATGCCAAAAGGGGAGCTGCTAGCGAAAATTTCTTTTTGTACGGCCTTGTCGTTCTTGAGATAAAGTGATAAGTCTGTATTCTCCTGTGTGGTAAATGTGCTTTTTTATTAAATGTAGTATATTTAGCACGAAAAATATCTACATCGTTTGAACAAATAAAGGTTTTTGAAACTTGTATATTTGTCAAAAACCTACAATTGTGGTTTTAATTTTATTCAAATTTGGCAAAAAAATCGATTACACTGACTTTAATTATAAATCCATATGTATTAAAAAATTTAAAGAAAATCAATTAAACCAATTTTGTACAACTAAGCCGATTTGTCAAGTTTAAGCTACATAAATGTTTATTTAAAAATAACTTTTAAAACAAACAATTTCTATATTTTGAGCAAAAAATTCCAAACTAGATAAAAAAATCGATGAAACCGTTATATATCATCTAGCAATTAACAAATAAATTATTTTGTTAAAAATTATTTATTTAAACTAAATTAAAGTTTATGTACAACGTATAGTTAGTAAGCGATTTGAAGTAATAATTGTTTTGTTTTTTAAAAAAATTATCAACATAAACCTGTACGCAATCATTGTAAATGAAATTTGCTTGACAACAATGAATAATTCTGTTATTTCGTTATAAAAATTCGTAATTAGTAACGTTTTAATTTGACTAATTGTTGTAATTAAATAACTGTACTCAGCATTATCTTGTTAACAACAAATTCAGCGATGCGTTATATTGTGGCAATAATTGCACTGCAGACAACAAATGAAAATTAATATTACAATCTAGAATGCTCAGTTTTAATTACAATTTATACACGTATTGTGGAGATTCAACGACCTAAACTTTTCGTTTTCAATCTGAACAGCAGTACGTGAATTCTGGCGTTATTTATTCATGAAACAAAGCTTACAATCAGTTGATTAAAAAGCGTCATCAAAACTACTTTCTCGATAATTATTGACAAGACAATCAATTTATATCCAATCAAATCGACATATTTTAAAATTCGAAATTTTACTGCAAGTACGAAAATAAAACTTGACCGCAGTTAAATTCGTTTCCATATTTTAAACGGAATAAGGAAATGTAAAAAGTAATTTATGTAAATTTTAAGGCTAATTACGATGGTAAAATTAGAATTAACAAATGTAAGCAAAATTATCCACTTTTTAAGAAGTGAAGTGGACGCCGTTTTAAAACTGTTGAAATATTTTGTTGAATCTAAGCTACTTATACTCGTTTTTATGCCAATTTTCAATAACTAAAATTGGTAAAACGCACACACACACACACACACACACACACACACACACACACAGCTAAGGGGTTTTAGTTCGAGCAATAGTTATTCCCGTTGCTTTTCCCTTACGCTGAACCTGAATTGGTATTCACTTTATACCAATTAGACTAATGAGGAACGAGGGTTCCTCATTAGTCTAATTGGTATAAAGTGTGGCGTTAAGCAAAAATGTATACACATAGTTTTACACATACATATACACATCGCTCAAGTGTTTAATGTTTTTGTTACGTGTAAGTGTTGTGCTGTAGTGTTTAGTATAGTGTTAAATGTAATGTTAAGTGAGAATATTTTTGTAAGTGTGAAGTGTTTATGTTACGTGTGAAAGTGTTAAGTGTAAGTGTTTGTTGTAAATGTTAGGTGTAATTGTTGAGTGTGGAGTTTCGTTTAAATGTGAAGTGTTAAGTATAATGCAGAGGGTTATGTAGGCGAGAAGTGTTGTGTGTTTATTTATATTTGGGCCTTTTCAACCTGGCTGAAAGGCGTTCATTGCAGGTTATTCTACATCATTCGGAATTTATATAAGAAGTTGGCTGGTGAAAGTTTCTTTCATTTCGACATCAGGCTCGAAGATGCTAGGTACGAGTTTGGAAAAATATGTCGTCTAGGAACAATTCTGTCGAAAGGACGTACTCAATGTGATATTCACTACCGATCTCTAGAAATTAAGATCGGCGCTTTTCAAAGCGACAAAGTTAATGTTCATTGTAATTTCGCAAATTTAAACCTCGTTTTGGCGAATGGAATTTAAATGTTGTCATTTAAAAAATATGTCTAAATTATATTATACACAATATGTATAATTATACAAAAGTGTCTGAATTATAAGATTTACTATAATGCTGACTACTATAGTGCTGATTTACGCAAAATGTAATTAGAGATTAATATATAGGGTGAACGTGAGTGAATAGAGGGCCTGTAATTTAACAGAACTGTTCATATTAACATTCGTCTGAAAACACTATGTTTTGTTTACCGACTATTTTTGTGTGTGTGTGTGTGTGTGTGTGTGTGTGTGTGTGTGTGTGTGTGTGTGTGTTTTTTTTTTTGTAAGAAATAACGATAATTTTAGAAATCAGTAGTAAAATTATAAGTTAAATTTGCTTTACTCATTGTTTGTATTATTTTTGTCAGCAAATATAGCAAACTTTAAAGAATTGTTTAAAGATAAATATTTCGTAAACCGAAAATTTCACAAACATTTTTTAAGAAATAATATTTTTATATTTTTTTTAAACAAACAATATGCGTTTTTAAAAATATGCTGTAGCTTGAAAAATAACAAAGGTATCGTCAAAAAACAGTCCAATACGAAATAACTAGTAGGCCTGTGTTCTTGATAATTAGCCATTTGTTTCGATGTAAGTTTTTAAGATAGCTTGATTATTTTTGAAGCTACGAAAAATTAAAAACTATATGTTGTTTGACAAAATAAAATTAAAATCACAAAATGGCCGACAAGCAGATGCTCTAATGAACAATTTACTTATTTGTATGTTTATCACATCCCGAAGTTATGACAATTACTCGCGGATCACCCTGTATTTGGTTAACGGATACAGTATTTGGTTATTATTTTTATTTTGTGTACTAACAATTAAACAGTTTTTGAAATTTAAAGTTGTTTTAGTTTCCTAAGCTTCATTAGAACGTACAGAAACGGCACATTAAATCAAATTCACCTACTAGTTCCTTTCCTTGCTAGTTCTCGTACGGTATCGCATAAGAGCTACACTCTATACTTACGATTTCTTACCAGATTTTTTTTTACGAATTCGCACGAGTAAAGGAATACAGGTACAGTGTAACCGTTGTAACAATGGGTTACAACAATGTATTTGTTACAACAGTGGGATGGTGCTTGTAAGATGGCGGAAGAACTACAAAAAACATTAACTCTTACACTACAACATTCCCCATAACTCATTTCCCGACGTCAGTTCAGCGAGAGAATATTTCATGTATTGTAGCATCCAACCAGAAAGTATAAAATCTTAAATTAGATTTATCGGCACTATTTTATTTAAATGGAAATTGTAAAGACTTTTTTGTAGTATGGGTGGTTTGATTTCTGTTATTAGACATGACTGGATGTTTTGATATTGTAGAAATCTGGAAATGACGATTACATGTATTGTTATAAAAAATTGTTTATAATATTTTGTATAATATTTGTAAATTTGTATAATATATGTAAATAATAATTTACATCAATAGAAAAACCTGATATGCCTCTATGAGTTGCGAACACCAATATTATAGTTGCAAACGTGTAAACGTTTTCGCGCACGCGCAATAAATAACTTAAAACTCTTCAGATTATTTCAAAGTGATGTATTTAAAAAAAAATAACGACATCGTTTTGAAACGGTTGAACTGCAAAAATTCTTCGTGTAACCAGTTTTTAAAACTACAATTACTAAAATATATTTTTGTTTGTTGAATTTTGTACTGGATATATATATATATATATATATATATATATAGCCTATATATATCCAGTGGTTGAAAATTTGGTTCTTCCTTTCCGAGTCTCAGACGAAACGTCAGTCTGCTGAACGGAAATCAAAAACATCACCAAGAAAGTAAAAACTTCGCTTGGACAGAAACCGGAGTAAAGTGATGTTGGAGGTGTTTTTCTATTACCAGGTTTGATTCATTACGAATTTATTCTTAACGGGAAAGCTTTTAACAAAGAACTGTACAAGAAGATCGTGAAACGGCTACGAGATGAAGTTAGATGAAAACGACCTGCAAAATAGGCAGGGAACGATTGGTTTATGTGCATAACAATGCCCAGTCAATCGATCGCTGATGGTGAAATAGTACCTTACCAAGCACAACGTTACCACTCTGAAACACTCTCTGAATTCTCCCGTCTTCGCTCCATCCGAATTTTATCCGTTTCCACGACTGAAAATGACAATGAAGGGACGTGGTTTTGCCTCATTCTTGATGGAAAATGCAACGAAGCGGCTTAACTAAAATTTTCAAAAAATGGCTTTCAAGAGCGTTTCCAAAAATTGTATGAACGGTGGAAGATGAGTAGGCCTGTACATTCAGGAAGAGATTATTTTGAAAGAAATTAAGGTTAAAATTACGTAGTACTTTCAATAAATATTCGGGGTTTGACCACATTATCCTAAATTTTAAATTATTTGAGAGTAAAGTGTTTAAAGTGTTTAAGTGGTTGTATCGTGTTACAAGTGTAAGTGTGTTAGACTCGGGTACCGCGAGGGACGTGTAAATCCTCTCAATAGGTGCAGCTAGTCTTCACCCCATATAATACAATATATATATATATATATATATATATATATATATATATATATATATATATATATATATATATATATATAATTAAAACAAACATCTGTGTACATTCGTTCAATGCAACTATTTAGATTTCTGAAGTTTTCAAGTTTCACTTCGACTTCACACTTGGAACGAGCATCACCGCTTGAAAATAACAGATACAGTTTTGGCGGAGTCGAGCATTATTTGTTCTGCAAACAAACAGTTGTGTCGAACGGTTATAGCAACAGTATCTCTTATGTACACAAAATAATGTTTACATACACAACAGATTTTGCGCTTGAAGTATTTGACACCTGCATCTTCATGCTATTTCAAAAGAGCTTATGTTTAGTGCCATTGTATACGACAAATATAAACGATTATCCATTAATTTTTAATTACTTGTAAATATTGAAATATCTTTGGGTTTTTATACGAAGAATATTGATTGTTGTAATGAATCGTGTTTTACGTAACATCATGTTTAGCATTTGGATTGTATAACGTGTTTAACTTAGATACGTGTTGTTATTTTGACGTATTTTTTACGTAAGACAACGGTAATTGGTGGTAATCTATTACATTAATTTTTTTTTATTATTATTTTATATTAATTACAACTGAGGCGTGCCCCATCTAGTAATTTTTCTTTATCATTGTGTTCACTGTGTGCTGGGGTGCAGTCCGACGGCTGGTCCCAATGTGTTTACGGCCTGGAGAGGTCAATTGGCTTGGTCCTCTTCAGCCTTCTTGTGATGTTGTCACTGCGGCATAGTAGTTGGACAATCTCTGTATTATTATGCTGTTCTAACCTGCAATAATGCTTAACCGAGAGCTTTTTAATGACTTCCTGAACAGATTCAACACCTAGGTCCTTATGTATGTTTTCATTTCTCACATACCAAGGGGCGTTGACAATCGTTCTCAATACTTTATTTTGAAAAACTTGAATAATTTTACTATTGCTTTTTCTTGTACATCCCCAGAGTGGTGCACCATAGGTCCATATTAGTCTTAGAACTTGCTTGTATAGCAGTATCATGTTGGCTATCGAAAGTTCTGAATTTCTTCCAATAAGCCAAAACATTTTATTGAATTTGAGCTGTAGCTCCTCTTTTTTCTTTTTTACATGCACCTTCCATCGGAGCTTTGCATCGAGTGTCATTCCTAGATATTTAGCACTGTTTGCATATGTTATACTCCTTTCGTTTAATATTATTGGTAATGGTTCATATTTTCTATTCGTAAAATTAATGTGTACAGTTTTTGCTTCATTAAGCTTTACTCTCCATTTTTTTGTCCATTGACTTACTGCGTTGGTGGCATTCTGTAATTTCTCTGTGACTTCTAAAATATTTTCCCCAACTGTTAAAATTGCTGTGTCATCTGAAAACGTTGCTACTGTGGAGTTCCCAGTAACTGGTATGTCTCTAGTGTACAGAAGGTACAGTACAGGGCCAAGAACACTTCCCTGAGGTACTCCTGCATTAATTGTTTTAATTTGTGAGTATTCGAGTTCGTATCTAACCCGAAAATGTCTCTCACAAAGGTATGACTTTAAAATTCTGAAGAATTGCTCTGGTAAGTCCCGTTGTAGTTTATGTTCCAGTCCACAGTGCCAGACTCCATCAAACGCCTGCGCCACGTCAAGAAATATAACTGAGCAGATTTGCTTCCTCTCCATAGCTTCCTCTATTATATCCACCACTCTATGAACTTGTTCATTTGTAGATTGTTTTGTCCGAAAACCGAACTGATGTGCAGGTATGAGCTCCCTATCTTCTATAATAACCTTCAGTCTTTTTAAAAGGAGTTTCTCAAAGAGCTTAGATAGTATTGGCAATAATGAAATTGGTCGGTATGAGGTTACCTCATGTAGTGGTTTACCCGGCTTAGGTAACATAATTACTTCTGCTAATTTCCATTGATTCGGAACATACTGTAACCTGAATGCTGCATTGATAATGGACAGCAGTCTCCTCAAGGCTTTCTCTGGAAGTTCTTTGATTATTTGCCCTGTAATTAGATCATATCCTGGAGCTTTTTTAGGATGTAAATTCTGACTGATTTCGTTTTATTACATTAATGAAATAATAAAACGTTTGTATATTATCACGACTTTTTATTTGAGTCTTGCCAACCAAGGTTTCACTTATTAGAGCTTTGCCAAGGCCACTAAAGATAAAAAAGCTAGTACAGTGTTATATTTTTGTTAGGGAGATTTTACTACGGGCCTATACATAGTAGGTTGTTTTGTCTCATTAATATCCCAATGTAAAATAGGGACTTTTTAATTGTATTAAGTTGCATTAAAAAGATTGCTAAGAGTATGAAGAAAAATTAATAGACAAAATATTAAGTAGTAAGATAAAAGCAATGCAAGGAAACATGTATTCGCTTGTGGTTTTGTAACCGAATCCAACAAAAAATGCCGAAAAATTAGTTATCAGTAAAGTTAGTAATGAATTAAGAAAACGTTTTGAGAAGAAACATGATTTTTAACCTAGATTTCTTTTGTGACACTAATTTAAATAAAATATTAAATAATTACGAGGGTTGATCAAATATAAACGAGACTGATTTTTTAAAAATTTATTGCTTACTTACAAATTATTCTTGATACAACTTATTTTTCTACATAGTCTCCCGCACGAGTAACACATTTTTCCCACCGGATTGGAAGTTTTTTAATTCCATCTTCGTAAAAAGTTCTCGGGCGTTCATTGAGCCATTGGAGCACGAAGGCCTCCACCGCAGAATCATCTTCGAAACGCTGGCCTCCAAGCGCCTCTTTGAGTGGCCCAAACAGGTGATAGTCGCAGGGTGATAAGTCTGGACTGTATGGGGGATGTTCCATTGGTTCCCAGCCAATTTGATCGAGTTTAAGCCTCGTAGCGTTCGCCGAATGTGGTCGGGCATTATCGTGAAGAAGAATGACGTTTCTCGGCGGTTTAGATTTCCTTTTCCTACGAAAAGACTGTTTTGCGGCCTCTAAAACATCGCAATAATATTGTGCATTTATTGTGCGTCGTTGATGGAGGAAATCGACGTGAAAGGCGCCTTGATTGTCGAAAAATACAGTGGCCATTACCTTCCCGGCCGACGATCGTGATTTGGCCTTCAGAGGCCGAATCTCTCTCCCCTCTTCCGCCACTCCATACTTGCCTGTTTCGACTCGGGAGTGTAATGGTGAACCCATGTTTCGTCACAGGTGACAATCCGGTTTAATAATGCCTCACCATCTCGTTCAAATTGGGTCAATAGTCGCTGGCAAATCTCCAAACGATTCCGTTTGTGAACGTCGGTCAAAATTCGTGAAACCCACCTTGCAGATACTTTGCTGAGTTCCAGGTTTGATGTAACGATTTTTTGAACGCTACCATAGCTCAACTGGAGTTCATCTGCAATAAATCGCAGCGATATACGTCTGTCTTCGTCCAGGAGCTTCCGAACAGCATCAATGTTTTCGTCCGTGACGGAAGTGGTCGGGCGACGATCATGGCTGAGGTTTTCTACTGCTTCCCGTCCTTCGGCGAATTCCTTGTGCCAAGCAAAAACGCGAGCTCTTGGCAGGGTCCTGTCCCCGTATTGAGCCGTCAATCTACGAAAGATTTCAGTCGGATTGACCCCCTCCTTGGCCAAAAACTTAATAATAATTCTCTGCTCCACGGAAACGTGCACTTCACTCTCACTCATTGTATAGTTTTATACTGAAGGGTCCGAACGGAAATGTTGCCCGTCTACGCCCGTCCCAAACCTCCCAGGCTACCTGAAACCCCACCCTTTAGAGTTCAATGTCCAACGGAAAAGTTTTTAGAAAGTCAGTCTCGTTTATATTTGATCAACCCTCGTATAAGAATAAAAAAACATCTAATTGATATAAAAGTGGCTAAAAATGAAAATGTAAAATTTGTAAAGTTAGTTATACGCGTATAGGCCAGACTGGTTGTAAATTTAAAAATAGAATAGAAGAACACAATAGAAGTTTGAGGTTGGGATATGAAGACCATAATTTTGCTAACCTCCTGAGTGTTCATAATGTTCCTGATTTTTACAGACAGACTTTGAAATATTACTTGTAACTAACAAATCCGGGAAATTAAAGAATTTAGAAATAAATAGTTAAGTTTTTAGTAAATCTGTATTAGTTTTAAATGAATAATCAGACTGAGGTTATTGACCTCTTCTGAAACAATTAATTAGGTCATTACCACCTGTTCCTAGTTCATAGTATAGTGTTTCCCTAACAAAAAAACAATGTAGGCCTACTAGTTGTTTTAACTGTTAAGTGGCCTTGACAATGTCTTATCGAGTGAAAACTTGGTTGGCAAGACTGAAATAAAAAGGTCGTGATAATATACAAACGTTTTATTATTTCATTAATTTTGATGTAACTGAAATTACTACAGATGTAAATTGTTCGTAGCGAGAGACCAGACGATGGCAGTAAGCTTATAATAGCATTTATTTGTGGTTAAACGTGTTTTAGAGTTCAGGATCAGTGTGTACACCAAAATAATTCTACCAGTGTTTTTCCTCTGGTCAGGTGTAAGATCAGTTTGTAGAAGAGGATTACGGGGCTAAGTAGTTGAAGCGCCCTTCAAAAGTAAAAGTGCGAAGTTTTCTGTTACATTAAGGTGGTAAAAGAAAGTTCTGTGATAAGCTACGAAAATGGTGTACTCCCCTATGGGTTGTTACGTCCACTGTGGCTGTTTTGAACAATAGTTTATCAGTGTCATTTTGACAAAGATCAGCGTCCAATTTGGTTTCTCTTCGATTTTCCTTAAACATGCATTTATTTCAAATTTCGTAGACATGAGTTTTCTTCTTTGCCAATTAACACTTTTGTTTATGAATTTTTTTAACGAAAACCAATAAAGATTTCTTGCGAGAAATTAGCATCTTTTGCAGTACAATTATTTCATTGTTCAAGAAAAATCTTAAAATTTTAATTAGGCTGACAAACGAAAAACACTTTTAGTGAAAAGAAAAAAAATGTTTAAATAATGCTAAACAGAAGGGAATTTCTCGCTGAAGACTTGCAAGCGAATTTCCAAAAGTGTTTTCTTTTCTCAAATTCTTATTTTACAATCTTAATCAGCATTACAGTCTACATATTATTAGTAGAACTTAAATTTTAAAAATAAATCGAAAATGCGAAAATACACTCCGATCATCATGAAATTAAATTTCTTAATTTTAATGGATTTTGAAAATTCAAAATGCTAATTTATGCAGATTTTAACGCTTATCAGTATGGTGGTGATTTAAAAACTATGACAAAACGTTATGAGTTTTTAAAGATTTCAAATGGCTACCATTTTGAAACAGTTGAACGGATTTTTGTCCAAGTTGAAACCGTCAAAATCAAAGTGTTAAGAGATAAGGGCAAATGTGCTGTTTACTTTTTATGTAAGATTTACCAAAACATGGTTCAAGTTAAGTTTCTTCAAATGTAAAAGTGAAAAGTTTATAGTTAGGTTGCTTTACGACAGAAGATGGCTTTTATAAAATAAATTATAGACGATGTAATTATAAAACACGGTGTAAAAGTGAAGTTCCACCAGCCTTCAAGTTAACTTATTTATTACAAACCTCGACTACAACTTAAAAAGCATAACATTTTAAATTTTGTAGGCAAAAGTGAATTTAGTATACTACTGACTATTTGTATTTTTTTATGTTTCTTTAACTTTTAGTTACACTTCCTAAAAAGTGTAATTATGTATAATCTGCATTAGTTAACAATTTAGATATTCATAATTCCAATTAAAGAATATTAACGTGACTGCAGTTAAAGGTCATTTTTATATTTTCGTAAAATGATTCAAAATTTTTAAATGTTAATTAATGCAGACTTCAATGTTGATTATAATAGAGAAATCATATTTTTTAAAGTCAGATAATCGCTACCGTGACATCACTGAATTAGCTGCATGCTGTAATTATAGATGTTATTTTAAAGTACTTTATTACTTATAAGCTCGTAAGTATTCAAATGGATCACTGCCCTTTAAAAAGAAAATTGTTTCCAGAAATATCGACAATGGCTTATTGTTCGATTTTAAGTTTTCAGAACAAATAAAATAAAAATTGTTTACACAAAAAAATTTCTCCAAATGTGCTTGAAAAATAAAAAAATATTAACACAAATGAACGTGAAGACGTGAAGCCAATAATAGCGACAAATGACATAGGTGAACAATTTTAGATAAATCCAAAACTTCGCCGCTGCTCAATTCCATTCTCATAAATATGTATTACTGATTAGCGTTCATTCTGCTATTTCTAATTTTTCGTAAAATATATCACGTTCCTTTCAAACTTTGTACGTAGATTTGAGTTATAGTTATAAATGGATGTGGTCAAAATAAAAAAAAAACTTGTAAAAATCGAATGTTGTAAAAATCTGATTTTGTATACGCCATTAAAACCCAATTCAGTAATACTTATTAAAGTCAAAAATCTATTTTTCTATTGCTTACGTAAATAATTTTAAAATAACTTTCAAAAAGTGATTTAAAAGTCAGGAATGGTAGTCTGATGGCCTGTAGACTGGATTTTACAATGGTTCATTTCTAATAACATTCGCTAACGATAGTGTTTGTTTAATTGTTCCTTGTATTCGTGTTTGCTTTTGATGCTTTGAAAAGTACATTATACATGGGAACTGGGAAAACGCTACCATCAAATTAAAACTAACTTATATTGTTTTTGTATTCATATCTTTTCATTGTACATTTCTGCTGCAACACTTGTAATTATTCCCCCAATTTATATTTTATTTCACAAAATATAAAGTGTGTTTTTGAAACTTGTAGGAAATAAACAGGTTACTTTATTATATTATTGAATTAAGTAAAAACCGTCGACAGTGGGAGTCACACAACTGAATGTGACGTTTTCTGTTCTTAAACACTCGTTGTAATGTTTGTTGAATAATTTCAGCAATACGTCTTTCTACTTTTCCATACTATTTCGAAATATTGTCGGGATGAGTTTTGTAAGCCGCATCCTTAAGGGATCCACAGAAGAAAATGTCAGAAGGCGATAAAACGGGAGACCGCGAGGGCCACAACCCAACTGAAATAATTTACCATTAAAACATTGTTACAAGAAAGTCATGGCGTTGTTGACTGTATGACTGTTTTACTTCAACTTGTCTGCACGACATTTTGCACAATCTAAATCTAGCATTCACTGTTTATTGTTCCATTAAAAAAAATTATGATAGATCGACTTCGTTACATTGTTTTTAACTAGTTAAAATCAAGTTAAACCAAAGAAACCCCGACAATATGTGGTATTGTTTCCGGTTTTCTTATATTGTCCTAATTAGTAAATTACTTTACTTGAAATTCGTTGCACTGACATTTCATCAACGTTTTTGTACATTTTGAAAAAAAAAGAAAAATACGAAGAAAAACATGTTTTCTAACAAGTTCCCAATTTAATAACTTGTTGGTTTTTTGTAAATAATTTATAGAAAAAATAACTTCCTTATTTCCCCGTAAGGATATAAAACTTTCTGAACACGCCGTATCTATCTAGAATATTGTACATTACTTTTTTCTGGCTTAAAAGTTTTGTATGGATGTAGATTTGTTAGGTAATTTCCATTGGAGAACTTACTATTTAAGTAGCTATGTGGTCCGGGTCTTTGATTTTTTTTTTTAACGTCCGACTATTGTGCACACTTGGGCTAATGCAGATGATTTATAACGTATGAAAATGCCAAGCCCTGGCCGGGAATCGAACCCGGGTCCTCGGGGTGAAAGCCAAGTACGCTATCAACTCGGCCACCGAGGCGGATCCGGGTCTTTGATGTGAGCATACATAATTACCTTGAGATCACATTTTGAAGGGACGATGTAATTTTACACATATAAAAAAATGCATAAATCTTAAACCTGCAAGTTTTTTAAATCGCTTTTTTTGGTTCCATTTGTTTAATAGCTGTATGTTTGTTATGCAGCTAAGCTAAATCAGTCAAACTGTTTAAAAAGGCAGTTTTTCCAAATCTTAAAAAAATAAAATTTGCATAAATTAACATTATACATTTTCAAATGCTTTTTAATATAAAAAATTTTATTTTAAGGCGGTCATGGTTCCTTTTCGTATTTTCAATGTAATTTGAAATGTTGGAATCCTAACATAAATACATGCTGGTTATGATGGTGAAATCAGGTTCTTTTGAAAATATAAGAAAATGTTTATGTTTGAAATTCTCTCCCATAACCTTAGATAGATTATGTAGGTTGCCGACGCTACTTAATGATAGTTGTACTTTTCAAAAACGTTTATTTTCCTATATTCGTAAATTTTCTTGTTATTGTTCTTCTAAAACAAATTAATATTTTATCCGATGCTATATGATCGTCATAATGTTATATTTTAATAGTTGTATGACTTAAAAAACGATCTTGAAATTTCGATTATTATCGACTTTCATCACTTAATCCTACCGATTGCTATAATTTTTAAAATCATCACTTGATTTTACCGATTATATATATATTTTTAATATATATATATATATTAAATATATATATATATATATATATATATATATATATATGTATGTATGTATGTATGTATAGTCCGTCATTTATGTTTGTACATTGTTTTTGAGGACGTAGAGGTGACTAAAACACCGCTCAGTCTGCTGCGCCTCCGAATTTATAACCTCAAGGTCGTAGATTCGAGACTGCAGTTACTGCCGTAGTCTATAGCTCTTTTCTTTAAAGCCAATCTCTCGTTCTCATTAATATTTTTTAAATTTAAATTATATTTTTGCTTTCAAGCAAAAAGGTCTTGTCAAAAGACTTTAAAAATTAACTTAAGCCAAAATTTAATTTTTCTCAAAATTCGTTTGAAAGTATCTGATTAAACTTTGTTCAAATATTGTAACACGAAACTACTCAAAAAAAGGTATGGGTTTCTATACACACAAAAATGTATTCAGGAACTGTAAATGAGACTTATTACTCAAAATCGTTTCTACAGATTTTACACAAATTTTGATGAAATTTGGATTCATATTAGGCGATCATACATACTGGACTGTTTTTGGGATTTCTTTGGTTTTTTTCGGTTTACACTCCAAACGTCAGTTCCTTTTTTTAAGATTTACAACACTTAATTCAGTTAGAAAACATCAATACAACCGTAATTTGTGCAAAATAAATTTTAATTTTTTGAGAAATTACGCCGATTTTAAAGTGGTTTTTATTAGTTTTATAAACCAAATATATAAAGTCTATCCTAGTGAACAAAATTATTATAATGATATAACCATTTCAGGTCTCATATGATTGGTATAAATGTATTTTACGTGTCATCCCTCCAGATTGTGTGTGTGTGTGTGTTAATTATTTTTAAAAAAATGTGATTTCAAAGCTCTTTTTTTATCATATATGTTTTAATTCAGAAAATCGAAAAAACCCATGTTTCATATTTTATTGCTTCAAGAGTTACTTACGAAAACACATGATACTCAACCGAATAAAATTCTCAAAATTGATTTTAACACATTTATTGTTGTACTTTAGTATTAAATTTGAAGAAAAAGAGTTTATGGACTAGGAGTAAATCAAATATACGAAAATAAACCTCAACCGCCATCGGTTATTTCATTTTATCGATTTATTCTCAAATTTATTTAATTTAAAATTTATTATACTTACCTGGTTAAAGGTTTCATGCCCCCGAAATTCGAGCAAATTTGTTTTTTGGTTTTTCTATTATTTTGTAAAACCTTCTGAGTATGATATGTTTTGGAGGAAACAATTGTACACAAGGGAATATGTGCAATGTTTGTGCACTTTTGTTTAATATAGTTTGTAATATTGTTTTTGTAATTTATATTAACTTTATTTATATTTGTTAGTCATAAACGATCCTATATTTTCAGTAAAACTAAAACTGAATTTAAAATTTATATTATAGCCTTCAACAGAAAAAAATCGAAGTTCTGTATTGAAACACTTTCAGAGATAGCTACCGTCTCAAAGATAATATATATATTACACATTACACAAACTACCTTATCAACACAGTAGCTGAGTTACGTCACACACTGTATAACAACCAAAATAGGCTCATTGATACAGCACTCAACGCCTGCAAAACAAACACGCTCATAGATACGTCGGATTAATCTATTGACTTGCAGCAGGACCACTTAAAAAGCTTTCAAATGGTAACAGATGATAAGAAGGGGCGAGCGACGGCAAGGGAGGAAGCGCCTATATAAAGCGACGCTGGGCAGACGCTCGGCTCATTTGAGACGCGTCGCTCTAACCAACGCCATCATGTACAGCCTCGTAGCGTCCGGTTGTCTGCTCTCTCTCACTGTATTGCTTGCAACGAGTTACGCTTACCCGTACAAGGTTGGTATACCTGATTCTATTAACAGTTACCGCACTTTTTTCTACTTTTAAATTAATTAACACTCTGCGAGAGAAAATACTGATTTTTCAAAGATACAAGAATTGAAAATTTATCGTAAAACATGTTACGCTCTTTCTATAAAATAAAAATCCGCTTGTTACTGCAAGAGCAATCACTTTAATATAGTTAAAATAACTTAAAACTACGTTTAAAGTAATGAAATAAATTTGATAAAACAAGCCAGGAAAATAATAAAAATAAAGAAATTTAAAAAGTAAATAATTCTTCCATTTGTTTATTAATTTTAGTTTTTAATTTATTTTAATTTAACACACTGCGAAAGAAAATATTGTTTTATCCAAAACTACAATAATTAAACATTTATGAAAAAACTTCTTACGCCTTCTATGTAAAATAAAAATTCCGAGTGTTACTGCAAGATTGATCACTATAAAATAGTTTTAATAGTTTAGCGAACTTAAAACTAAAATTAAACTAATGAAATAAATAAACCTAATAAAACATACGATAGAATTAGTAAAAATTTAAAAATGTAAAAACTAAATAGTTCTTTTATTTCTTTGTTAATTTCAGTTTTAAATAAATCTTTTTACGAATAAAACGTTGCGCAAAAATTCTATCATTTTTCTGTTAACGTTTTGGAGAATTTGTTGTAAGAAAAATTCAATAGGGTAAATTTTAATAAAACACTACAACAATATAAGCAGCACAAGAATAATGCACAAACTTACTTACGTCTACGACGTATGTCTTAAGAACTTTCTCTATTACACGTTTGTAGACGTCAGCGAATGTTTGAGGGCTGTAAACTGTGATTACGAAAGTGGGAAAACTCTTTTTAAACTTTTTAATTTAATTTGCGAAATGTATAAACAGTTATCTTTCAGTTTTTTACTTTTTTGAACACAAAATCAGCACTGCATTACTATTTTGGTTTTTAACCATATTTATTCATAATAAAACTAAAAAATATTAGTTATAAGTTTTGCTTAGACGTTAAACCAATCTTAGAGAAATTTTTAATTGCTCTATTTCTGTTAACATTACTTCTACAATGAAAATTAAAATTATCAATTTTTTTAACACCAAGTTACGAACAAAATAAGAACAAACTGTTTTTTACATTATTTATTGAATATACAAAATCTCAATATAATTAAGAAAGTATGTTCACTAAATATATTGTTATGCCTTTTTGATTTTACTGTAAATAAAAAATGTTTACGTTTTTCTAATAAAAATAAGTAATTTTAGTACTCATCCCCATAAAGTAAAATGTTCATTCTTCTTTTGCACAAAAACTACTTTTGGTAAAATCTTTGACAATTTCATTATTCAGAAAAATCCTTTCAACCGTTTCAAAAGGGCAAGAATTTCAAATATTTCAAAATATCTACAGTTTTATTTTTCACGATTTTGAAAATATATTTTGTCACACAATCAGCATTAAAATCTTCTTGTTATTAAAAAAAATGAACCTAGCTATATTCTAAGTTCATTTTTTTATCTCAATGTAACTTCTAACACTATATTTGTAAATAGAGATTTTAATGCCGATTAAGATTGTGCATTGATATTTTCAAAAGAACTGTTATACATAGGTTGCTTCTATTACGTCAGCAAGACAGCTGCGAGCCGAAATTAAATTTTTATTAACACGTTGAAAATCAAAATATTTTGTTTTTTAACGTAGTAACTTTTCTTGAAATCGCTAAACAATAAAATTGACAAAACGCACGTAAAAAAAATAACATTATCAACTGGAGCTTTGGGGTCTACAAGTTGTGAGCAACCCGCCACTGCACTCTGAAGAGTTTAATTATGTATACGTTTTTACTATTTATTAAACTAGTAATATGACTATTTCTTTGAATATTAACCAGCAACCATTGGAGCTGTCTTCAAGGTAAGATTTAAAACTAAGATTAATGTAATGAGTAATCCTGAAAAAAACACGCCATGGAAATAGTAAAAATAAAGAAAGTAGTAACATATAAAAACTAAATAATTCTTCTACTTGTTCATCAGTTTCAGTTTTTAACATATTTTGTAAGAAGAAACATCTAAAAGTTGGTACTACGATTTTTCTGTTAATTTCGTTAACTCTTAGGAGAGTTCGTTATGAGAAAAATACAATAAATTTTAATGAAACACTGGAACGGAATAATCGGCGCAAGAATACTGCATAAACTTTCTCACTTCTATGCTGTATTTCTTCAGAACATCTGTAGTGTAGTTGCTCAGTATATCCTCTATGCAATCATAGAAAGAAATTAATATAGGTTGGAGCTTTAAAAAAATAATTTATTTGTCAAAAACTCTTCTATTCGCAATTTTGTATCAATTCGGTTCAAAACATATAAAACATTTTTTTAAATAGCTTAGAGAAGTTTATTAACCAGAAAAATAGCAACCTTTGACAATTTTGAAGAATTGAAAAGATTATTATAGGTTTTTTAAAACCTGATTTCACAATAACAATCACCGTTGCAATCTGCGTAAACTAACGGTTCATATTTCATTGAAAACACGAAAATAAATATAACAGCGGCAGATTTCATTTTATATTTTTATTTTAGTTTGAAAAATTAAAGTGCTAATTCATGTAAATTTTAACGATGATTTTTGTGAAATCCAAATTTCAGAAAGTACAACATAAAAAGTTATAAATTGTTTTTTTTTATAACGATTAAGTTTTTAATTGCTACTGAAAAACGTGAGCAGTACAAAATATTTCTTTAAAATTTCTCACATTTTACAAAATATTTGGTTACAGAAAAAAGATATTGAAAAAATTGTTAAAATCGGTTTATCAGATATTGCTCAAATTTCTCATTATGGCAAGAATCATAACTCAAATCAATGTAACTAATTTTAATTAATAGAAATTTATTATTATCGAAAAGTAACATATTTAATTATAAATTTCTTACACTGATTATGATTATAAATCTTCAAATGTGATCAAAATTTGAGCAAATCAAATATATAAGTGATATATATGACATTATACGCAAATTGAGTACCCGAGGTTAACTCTTCTATTGTTATTTACGGTTTGTCTGGCTATTTGTAGAACATTTAAAAACAATTAATTTGAGTTTAACACTGAAATTCAAACTAAGACTAATCTGGATACTCGACCTAATGAGAAGACTGATTAAATATAAATGTATGAAAATGTATAGGTTGATCAAATGTTTTAACAGTGATGTATATTAAAGGATTTAATATTAATGTAGTTATATTACAATGTATTTTTCAAATTTTACAATGTTGAGAGTCTCTTATTTGGTTGTTTTCCTTTCTATGCTTTACTGTTTAAAACAATATAACCACTTTAACTTTTGTATGATCTTAATATTATCATCTGTTAAGAGGTTTGTCTTTTTCCTTGATCCCTCAATAGAAAGAAGGATTTACTTATAAAAGAAAGTTTATTCGTTTAGTTTTCTGTTTCATTTGGTTTTTCTTACACAATTATTTTAAATTTAATATAGTATGGAATTTTAACATATTTGTTATGTTACGAATGTATTTGTAACTGTTTTATAATTTTGAATTTTGTACTCAAATTAGGTAGTTTCTGAATCCAATTTTTTTTGGTAGATATGCATTTTGTTTTGTAATAAGATTACATTTGAGTAAAATTTATCAAAATCGTTAGATTTCCAGAAAATTAAATTTTGAATAGTTTTCTGGCTTAACACTGGTTTCCAAGAAAGTGTGAAATTTGAAAAAAATGGTGCCAAAAATAGGACCAACTCAATACTAAGTGAGAAAATTCATCAAATTCTGATTCCTTGAGTAAAAACAGTTTTTTTAGTCATTGTACAACTTACCTCAAAATTATAATTTTTTAAAATCTCAAAATGTATTTCATGTTCACTAAATTTTCTTCGTACAGTTTAAACACTAAAATACAAAAATGTTTACTAATTAAAATTAATAAAGCTTACTTTGTGAAATTTCTTTCCATTACTTCAGCGAAAACAGATTTTTGTGGCAATATCATCATATATATTACGTTTCGAGCCAACATTTGTTTTTCTCGACACATAATATTCATACAGGCATACATGAGGTATCTTTAGAAATATTTTAACCAGCTTCTGACATTGCAAATCGATTTTGCGCTAAAACTTACTGTTTGTGGAAAATTTTAACATAAGACACTTATGTGGCCCTACTGACAGCCCCCTGCCCGTAGTACAAGCCGGGACAAGCATTTCGAACATCAAACACATTTTTTGGACAATATTTTTACACAAATATATTTGTGATTTCTCCTTCCATCGTGCATTTATCTATTGTTAATACGGACATCATAAAATACGAAGTACAATTAAAATGTCAAAATACAGTTAGAGGTTATTGTGGACTTTGTGAAATAGAGTTTGTGGAGACTTTGTGTTTGTACCCATTAAAGAAAATGAAATAAAAAAGTAAAGAAGATTACATTCTTACATCAAATATCGTTTACAACGAGGTATTGTAATTCTCTGTAAAAATTTCTATTAAAAAAGTAATTATTTGTATTGAAATGTATATATTACAATTACTCATAAATTTTTGATTATTATTTTAAATCGATTGCTTTTCGATTTATTTTTTAAACATATTTTCCCTTCCTTCCAACTACCGCCCTCATCCTAACGACTACTCTTATTCAAAAGGCTGTGTTTACTTAAAACTTTCATAGTGCAAAATTTTGCACTGGCTACTTGGTTTATAGAAACTATAATTAGAACATAGTGAATTTAAGTAAACTTTATAGCCTTCAATAATTATCTTCACTTTTAATAAAACTTTTCAGTGTACAAAAATGTAGCATGCAACATTTCAAGACATATCTTTTCAAATGCATAAAATTCTAAGCTCGGGTTTTAAAACTATTTTTAACAATTCGGAAAAAACATTAGCGTATTATTCAGAAAAACACGACAATGGTCAGAAGCTATTCTATCCCCCCTATAGATCCCAAAACTCATCCCCTTTAGTCCAATACATATTACGCGGTGCGTCTGTTGCTGTCAAACAATCTGACAAGCGATCCCAACTCAAATTGATATCCCTTAAATCTTTATCCATCTTTTTACACGATACAACAAATGCGTACTGTTTTATTTTACCAAAAACCATTACATATTTTAAAAGAATCTTTTATTGTGACTCATTTGTGGCTTTTAACTGTAAATTATATTCATAAAACGTAACGCCATATTAAACACAAAAATATTATTTTTAAAGGAGTCAGTAAAAACAGAATTCACAAAAACGTATAAATAATTCTGTTAAAATAAATATAGTCCGAGTTTGAAATAGACTTACTCAGGGTTTTGCGTGAAGAAAGTGTTTAAAGGTGCAATTTAATGGAGGGCAGATGATCGTTACCTTAAACTGTTTTATGTCTAAATGTGAGAATTTCTGAGGCATCGTTAGTTTAGTGATTATAGACCTAGGGATCAAAGTATTCCTAGTTGATACTTTGGTAAACCGCATTGATTTTCCTTCAAAACCATAACTAATTAAGACATAAATTAACCCCAGTTTGAAAACTAACGGCTAAAAAAATCTAACAAATGAGTAAATGTTTTTACTGTAATTTATATCATAAATGGGAATTATATCAAATAAGTAAAATTTAAATTTACAATTATAAATTTACAAGTAAATTTTAATTTTACAAAATTTAAAGTTACAACTTACGAAAAATAGAAATTAATTGTTTTTGTTTAAAATGTGTAGGTTTACTTGGATGTCTGGCAGTATACTGTCTATGCGTATAACTGAAGAACTAAACGAGGAACCGATTTCAATGAAATTTGGCATACAGATTCAGTTTGTCCATAAGTGTGAACCACTTCTCCTATTTTCAAGCCTTCTTTTTCGTAAAAAATGTTCTTATAAATCAGGGATTCTCAACCTTTTTACTGCTTCGACCCCCAATATATTTTTTTTTACTCAGTAAACCTTATATGTTTACAATGTGTTGCAGAAATATCACCGCAAATGAAGCTTTTATTAGGAGCAATTCAGTAATACATTTTTTTAAATAATTTTATTTTGTATTATAAAATATACATTAAAGATATAATTATGTTTATAAAAGCAGAAATTTAAATAAAATATAAATCATATAAATGACATAAATACATAACATTTTAATGAGATGGTTGCGGTTGACGTCCTTCGATTATTTTACTTATATCCGTGGAAGTGTTTGATAATATTAATCGTAAATCACCACGTTCTGATATATTGAATCGATTTGTCGTCTTTCTTAATAAATTATTTACATCCTGCCTCAACCAAGTAAGAACTAGGAAATGCTAACAACAGTGGTTCGATGATACTTATTACTCTGGCGTATTTTGTGCAAATGCCTTTGCAATTCCAAAATTCGGTTTAACTCTTAAGTTCAATCAATTCTTCTTATAGTGAGAAATTAATCTGTATGAAGAAGCAAATTATTATAATTTTTATCGTTATTTTCGCAGATATTTGCAAATTAAAAAAAAAATACCGTTTTCATTTTTTATGAAGTTCAAGGGGTTAAAAATAGATTTTATTTCATCGACTCCCGTAATCAATCGAACCCCTTCAAAATTCAATAGACCCCAACGAGTCCACCTGAACCCCGTTGAGAACCCCTGATATAAATTAAGGAAAAAACTTAATCTCTTAAAATCGGCTATAACGATGATGAACAACATTATTTACTGTCCACATTTTTAAAATTTCAAATTTTCAGTATTGATTTTGGTTATTTATTCTATAAGAAAATTTAAACATGTCTTTTAAAAACGACAAAGTCTAATGAAGGCCATTTTGGTTACTTAAATCTCTTTAAAATTAAATACTTTACTTATAAATCTTATATGCCTAAATATATATCAAAACATAATGTAACACATATTGAAAAATTAGGCCTTTGCTTTTGGAAGATTTGTGTTTTTGAGAAGATAAAATTTCTTTTTGTTCGAGTGCTTACAATTTTCATTTAAACTTCTTTTTACATAATTATTTGCACGTGAGAGAGTTTGTGCGATAGGCCTGTACGCCATTTATTTTCCACTCTAAAAGAAACGTCACTTTATACAACGCTTAGAAACAAGGGGCGTTACCATGACTCAGACACGCAGAGAAATTACAGGGTTCCCTGCGGCAAACGAACAGAATTTTTCCAGAAAACGCCAAACCTTTGATCCCAATTCTCAGTAAAAGTGAAATTGCACGCGTTAAATAATATTCAACAAAAACTTGTTATAATTAATAATACTGTAAACGAAACAAAGCGTTTTATGATTTTAAAAACGAGATGGTACTTGTCAAAGTGATATTTAAAAAATTAATTAAATCTCAAAAAATTACCTTTGATAATTTTATTTTAAATGTAGTGTTATTTTACTTTGTTCAGCAATGAAAATTATAATTTTTATTCAACATTTTTTTTAAACTTTCTGCTTTCGTTTTATTTTGCTTTTACGCGCGGTCTTACAAAGTGTAAAGAAAACATGGTGTCTTAAAAATATTACCTTAAGACTTTGAAAAATCTGTTCCTGAGTATCCCGAATCCAAGTAAGTTACAATTACTGCGCTGGAAGTTGACTTAGAGACTTTTTTATCAAGATACTGTTAAATATCGTATTTATCTAATTTGTTCAAATTTAGTCCATAAATATAAAAAATATATTACAAAAATACGGTTTAGAAACAATTAAAAAAAATTGGTGATTGTTCAAACTTATCAAAATCGGTTTATCAAAAGTTTTTCTTTAATTTAGACAGATATGAAGACACATAAGAACAGGTAAGTTTTTACAGAAAGTCAACGTACATTATTTGTCTGGATATTTAATTTGATACATTTCTGAAATGATAGTCAACACAGTGAATTTATATTGGAATGTGATCTATTTTTGATCGACCATAATGATAAGATTCAGACCCTGGACCTTAAAAGTGCCTATCAAAACTTCTAGATAAAGTTTCATTTATTATGTACAATATATGCAATAAGCCAGCACTTCAGTTTGGCCATTTATTCCTACCATTTCAAAATAATAGCCATCCAAAATCTTGTATAAGTGTATAACGTTTTACCTTTAATTTTTGAAATCTGAATTCACGCGATTTTTAGATTTTTCAAATTTATAGTAAATACGAAAAAAACCTGAAAATAGTTAATTTATTTTTTCGTGTTTTCAACATAATTTGAAAATATTTTAGCCAGATACATACGAAATTTAACGTTGTTAATGATGGTAAAATCCGATTTTCAATAAAACTGTAAACAGATTGATTATTTGTTTAATATTGCAACAGTTGGTACCATTGATATGGAATTATTTATAACAAATCTATTACTCTGTAAATTCAAATAACATAATAGAACTAGGGTATACATTCCATGGTGAAGCGATACAAGCACAAAACAAAGACCACATTATACCTCACTCACGCTTATTGTGGTGAACGAAATGGCGACCGTCTAACGATCTAACAGGCCGAGCGTTATTAACAAGCTTTCAGAAATTTGTATTAAACCATTACCAGAGCGGAGCTTTTTAGGAAATTATGAAACTTTGTTTTGACGTTTCTCTGGCTTATCGAATTAGCGGATTGTAAGTTTGACCGCCTTTAGCAATTACTAAATGAAATATCAGCTGACCTGCCACCAGAGCGAATTTTAAATTAAAAAAAAGTACAAACAATGTACATAACCTTAAATTTAAAACAGCTGTTAAAAATCAGCTGTTTTGCTTTGAATTATTACGAACTGGTAGATTAATGATGAATTGTTTTACAATAGCTTTTAAAATCATGATTTTTAAACTATAATTTTCAAAACTTAAACCTAAAAATATTGCATTAGTTTACCTAATCAGATTATTACAATTTTTTAAATATACGATGTGTAAGTATGTTTATTGTGAAAAAAACTATCTTGAAATGTTATATCTAATAGTTTTCATATTTAATTGGTTCAAAAACGTTAATTTTTTCATGAAAAGGCCTGCTTGTGTGTTTAAATCGATAGAATAAATCAGTAATTTTTATACAACTTACTTTGTATGGTTTGTTATAAATTCGGGTTGCTTTTTTGAGAAAAACCATAGATTTAGCATTTTGAATAGCTGTCATTTGGAACTATTGAACGAAATCTTCGGTGTAACGAACTTTTCCAAGTGCTAAAACAAACACACACGCGCGCTCCCCCACAAACACACACACACACACACACACACACACACACACACACACACACACACACACACACACACACACACACAGTTCTAAAAATCAAGTTCCGTATACATTTAAAAGTCTCAATGTGTAGAATAGTGAAAATTTAATAATAATAACTTTCTTGATGAAAACAATAATGAACATTACGTTACTTATAAAATTTTAAAACGATTCTTACAATAATGAGTTTTTTTATTTTTGTTTATTTACTAATGAACTGTAAATTTTACGTATTTTATGAGCTTTATGTTTGATCAAAATTTTAACAAAAATTGTCTAGACGGTTTTAAAAAGTAGGTCTTTTTCTTGTTTATTATAGATAGTTCACAAACTGAATTATTCGTGGTTAAAAAGCTTCATTTCAGACCAGTTTAAATAGAAAACGTTTTACTACATTTATTACACGTTAATGAAATGCACATTAAAAAAACTATATAATGCAAAGTAAACTATATAATGTAAAGAGAAAACTGTTTACATTTTCTCCTTACAAATTTAAAACGTTTTTGTTGTACAATAAAAGCAAAACAAAAATGTAAAAGCAACAAATGAAAAAGTACTTTTACATAAACACGCTCGAAATTAAAGTGACAGTTTTAAATAAATTGGTCTGAATGTAAATTAATTAAATAACATTAAAAACACGGTTATCTTTTATGCACATGCAGGGAAACATTGTTACCAGCGGGAATCCAGATTTATATTTTACAAAACGATAATATTCAAATAGAGTCTACTTTCTTACTATACTAGTGTTATTTAGAGAAAGTTTTGTGATAAACAAAAATTAATAGTTAATATTTTATTTGCATGTTTACTTTTTCAGTACTTATATAAAGAAGTACTTATTAAGTGAGTTTAAGACCTGACGTAAAAAGTCTTGGAAGTTGCAAATATCTATTTTATTTATTAATATTAGTAGTAGTATTGTTACTGTTATTAATATTATTACTATAATTGTGATTACTATTATTACTATTGCGGCCTTCTCGTTCGGCTCCTCTTCCGAAAATACCCGAATGATCATTTCACTGACAAGTGTGACAGATGAAACTAATCCATCACCCTGAAAAAGTCTGTGTACAGTATACCTAAGATATTTTTCACTTCAATAAATGGTGCATTAACACAAACTCCTCAACATTCCAAAAAACAAAAATTAAATTCGGATTGATAAAATAACATGCCTAAAATCTCAAAATATGATTTTATTACAAATTTTATCACAAAGCTTCACAATTAATAAATGTACTCAATTTCAAATAAATAAAAATTAAAAATTAGTTATTAAAACAAAATAACTTAACGATTGTTGAGTTCATTTTGGGTTTTCAATTTTTTTCTGGGTTTTCTAGAAACTAAACAAAAAAATTGTTCGACTAAGGAAAATATAAAATCACAATAATCAATTTGACAACTGTCAGGTTTAATTTGTCTGTCATTTTGCCATTTATTTAAAATTTAGTAATGACAACTAAATTCTTGTGACTATTTTATACTCATTGACTACATACCTCATGTAATGAATACGTATACAATTTTATGGAATTCCAATGAACTGATTTTGAGAAATAAGATCTATTTATTTTTAATTGTAAAATTTATTTTTAATTTCCGAACCATATATTCCAAATAAATAGCGCATATATATATAATTTTGTTTTTGTTATTTCATTATTAAATTTTACCAACTTTTTTAAAAAGAAATTTTGAAAAATATCTGGCTTTTTTTAATTTATGTTTTTTTTAATAACGAGGATGAAAAACTTTCTTAGAAAAAAATGAAAAATGGCTCTTTTTGATTAAGCCAATTACAAAATGCAGGGAATTATTTTTTTTTATTTTTCGAATTGGCAGTCAGTGTTTTTCTTCTATTTATTCCTAAAACGTAAATTTATTTGCTAATCTATCTCGAGTTATGTATCTTCACTTATGGCCAATATTTGAAGAAAATATGTTGAACACATTTTGAGAAATTAAACCAGCTTCATCAGTGTTGTACTTCCTAAACGAAATTTTATTGAACTATAGCATCGCTGAATATTTGTTTTAGGTAAATAATTTTCTAAAAAATCATATGAATTGCTGTAGTTCAACAAATACTATATTTGAAAAATATTTTGAAAATTCCTGATCCAATTTTGAAAAATTCTGATTTAAATGTTTTCTTTAGGCCTACCCAAAACCCTTTTGAAAAATGGTCTTGTGATAAATCAAACCAGACCTACATGCAAACATTTTAACAAGAAAGGTTAAATTCAGTAGAAGCTAGCAATATGTATACAGACATAATGTACAAACATTTAAAAACTATTTTTCGACTAAGATGATTTAAAAACAAATATATAAAATAGAGTATATCCACTAAAATAACAAAGTTTGTTTTTCTATTTTTTTCTATTTTTTTTTAAGGCGAAAAGCACATTGAGGCTATTATCGCCTTCCTAAATGTAAGTGTGAGTGTAAAGTGTTAAAGTCATAAGTGTAGTGTTGTAAGTGTAAGTGTGTGTTAGACTCGGGTACCGCGAGGGACGTCTAAATACAACTCTTAAAACTAAATTTTAAATATAGGTAAAATTCTGTCCGAAATTAATATAACTTGATACAATACAGTTTTTTGAATCAAGTTTTTTTATACAATATTTTTTTGTAGTTTTTACATTATTTAGGTAATTTACTCCTGACATATGGTTTACTTATTTACTGAATATATCCACAAACTAGTATTACCCGCTGCTTACAGGACCTACTTAATTCTTCAATTTTGTTCTCTTGTTCTCTTCCACACTTTAATTTACACGTATTCTTAATACAGTAGTTAAGTATAGTATGTATTGTATTTCACTCTCTTTGGATAAAATTTGTCAGGTCAATATTTACCTATAAAAATTGACCAATAATTATTTGATTAATTTAGCTTGTATTGCCTGCTTGTAGGCCAGTTGATGATGTATTGTTGTCTTTTATTAATGCTTGCAAAGCCCTGTGTTTAAAGTTCTTAAATTAATTATAATAAGTTATTTACATTTAAAATGTAAAACTAAATTATTTAAAGTTGTTTATTAATTTAAAATTTTCACGATGGTTTGGCAACAGGAATGTTTTTGAGATTTTATTTTACTTTTTATAAAATAATTTATTTTTTATTGCAGAGGTTATTTTCAGTCTCATCTGGTTATTGTTGTCTTTGTAAGGTTTATAAGTGCTGCCGGTATTTTAGACGCTTTTCATAACAATCACAATTAGTCCAATTACTGTTTATTCATTTTATTTTATTTTTTCTTATTTTGATTGTAGAACAAACAGTTTTTGGACTTTTGAAAGATAATTATTTTAATTTATTTTCGGATTCTTCATTCGTCAAGGAATTTAACTGATGACAAAAATAAAGTAATATCTTCTTTTTTATTTTGCAATTTATCTCGGTGCAAAATAAATTGCAACCCAGTAGTTGATAGCGTACTGAGCTTTCACCCCGAGGCCCCGGGTTCGATTCCCGGCATTTTTCATACGCTTGGCATTTTCATACGCAATAAATCATCCCATCGTCTGCATTAGCCCAAGTGTGCACAATAGTCGGACGTTAAATACAAAAAAAAATCGTTCTTGTATTTTTAAGAATACAAGAACTTGTATTCTTACTTATAACAAGAATACTTAACTTGTACGGTTAAGTTAGAAACCATCAAAAAACCTACAAAACCGACTACTCTTATCTTTTATAATAAAGAAACTTAGTAATTATCTCTTGTTAGTTTCTTTGTGTTGCCTGTAACTATTAAGTAAATAAGGAGAATGTCAGTTTTTTCTAAACAAATTTTTACTATGTTCTTTTCCATTGGATTAAATTGTTTAAGTCAACATTAGACTTGTACGAGGCTAAGTCTCCCAGTGAGCAGCAAATCTGCTGCTTTTCTTAACTGTGCTGCAATAGGTCGTGGATTCGAGACGCAGTTACTGCTTGTCTACCATAAGGTATATACGTTACGTTAAACACAACAAAATTATTGTACTTATTATACAGGTATTTTTCTTATTTATTATAGATAGTTCACGAACTGAATTATCGGGAAATAAAAACAAAATATTCGTGAATAAAGGTTTCATTTTAGACCAGTAATTCGAAATATCATAAAACAAATTTTTGTAATATTGTGAATTTAGAAACTGATGATAGAAAACCATCTTTGAAAATACAATTTTTACAAGACCAAAAGCACATCCACTTTTGAACTAGATATTCGAATTTATAACCATATGATATGTTTGTTTATATTGGTTGTCAATCAATCATCAATTAATCACTGTTAAACCAAACAAGTCTGTTTCACTGCCTTCATTAGTATGCGTGCGGAACTTCAATGTGAGGTTTCGACACATTTATGATGGATTTATTTCTCTTGTCAGAAAATTAAACAATACAAATGCAAACGTAATTAACAATCGGATATAAGATAACACGATATTTAGTATGAGCATCACCCTGTAGTAAACAATAAGCAATTTAATCGACAAATATTAAATATAACGTAATTAATTCATGAAAGACATTGCGTTCTTGTTTTTGACCTTGAACCGCGTTGTTCTTATTTGCTACGCTTCAAGTAGCAACTTGTTTGTTCATAAATGTCCGGAGGCAGTGTTTTTCAATTTTTAAAAAAATCTCAGTTTTTGATGCGCAGAACTTCAGAAACGTATAAAATTACTGTGTCAAGGGGAATAAGTTTAAAATTAACGAATAAATCGCCATTTGAAACTAACGTTGCCTCTAGATAGAACGAAGTCAAATTATCAGATTTGTGTAAATTATATTTTTGAAATTATCAAAACGTGGTTAAATGAAAGATTTAATGATTTAATCTAATTTTATTTAAACCAGTGGGCGTTGGAGTGAGGGCTGTAATTGGAAGGACGGGTACACGTTTAAAAAATAAATCGAAAATCAATCGGTTTGAAATAATAATCACAAATTTATGAGTCATTGTAGTGTATACTTCAATGACTGTAATTTCAATACAGATAATTGTTTTAATAGAAATTTTTACAGGGCATTACAATACCTCGTTGTAAACAATATTTAATGTAAGAATGTAATCTTCTTGTACTTTTTGTATTTCATTTTCTTTAATGGATACAAACACAAAGTGCACTATGACCTCAAACTGTAATTCACAAAGTCCACAATAACCTCTAACTGTATTTTGACATTTTAATTGTACTTCGTATTTTATGATGTCCGTATTTACAATAGATAAATGCACAATGGGAGGAGAAATAACAAATATATTTGTTTAAAAACAGTGTCCAAAACATGTGTTTGATATTCGAAATGCTTGTCCCGGCTTGAACGACAGGCAGGGATAGGGGACTGTCATTAGGGCCACATAACCTATAAGTTTAATGACTTTTAAGTAAATATTGAAATTGTTCTAAGCACGTTATGCAGAAAAGTGGTACTTGTAATGGGATTGTTTATTCGTGATTAATAAGTTAGCTTCGTAAAATATAAAAAATATTGTCTAATTAGTGATACCGCGCTTGCGTATACTTGACGCAGTTTTGGCTATGACAGTTAAAAGAGTCTTTAATGTTAAAATGTTCCACAAACAGTAATTTGTGGTGAAAAATCGTTTTTAAGTGTCAGAAACCTGTTAAAAATCTTTCTAAAGATACCTCATTTATGCCTTTATGATTAGTATGTGCTGAGAAAAAGGGATGTTGACTAGAGAAATAATATATATGATAGTTTATAAAAAAGTATTTAGTTTAAGCTTTGGGCCTATTTCGGTAAAGTGAAGTAGGATTTTGAAATCGTTAATTAAACTTTCTTTGCTTTGGTAACAAAGATTCCAAATTTTCAACTTATAAACAGCAATCGTATTTTGTCGATTTTATGTAAAGTTTATGTGATCCAATTCTAGATTATTGAAGTTTTAAAATAAGTTTTACTCTGTCCTTACATGAATAAAATAACTATATAGATATTTTTGTTAGATATATACCTTAATTGAGAGAGCTTTATTTTTTTAATTAATTAATTAATTTTTAATTAATTTTCAAAGGTCTAATATATTCTTGAGTTTTATTTTAACATCTGTTTATATGTGTACATCCCTAAGTACTGAACGAGTATACTAGCTGCACCTATTGAGAGGATTTAGATGTTCCTCTAGGTACCCGAGTCTAACACACACTTACACTTACAACACTACACTTACGACTTGAACACTTTACACTCACGCTTACATTTAGGGAGGCGATAGCCTTAATGTGCTTCTCGCCTTAAAATATCAAAAACAAAAAATTAACGAGTAGATCGATGTCAAAGAAGCACTAATTAGATGTACTTCTAAATTACTACTTAATTAAAAAAACCGTATTGCAGTTTTAATTAGGACAATCTTCATTTATACTGATTTTAATAATTTAAATTTTTGAAAAGTTGTTGCACAAACTATTTGGCATTCTTTGGTTAACCGTAATATGAAATGGCGTTAGTTTACAAAGTTTTAAGTTGTTGAAAGCCTGAAAGTAGGCCAGCTCTGTTAGCGTCAACGTGCCGGCGATAGCATGCGATTTTGTGAAGTTTCGGCTGAAACATAAATACGTGAAATTTCATGCATTGTATAGAAAACGTTAATTTCTAGCAGCGCAGTCTAGCGGTAATTACTCCATTACAATAATGTGTAATCCCTCAAGGACTAATTGCACGGAACACGCAAGTTCTCGTTATAGATTTTCAACAGGCTGTATTCAGAACGTATGTTTATGCCTTTGTCATTACAGTAATGTGTACCTGTGTTTGTTTTACGAATCAATTTATTCAGTATTGCAAACCAAATTACAGTAAATATACCTCTACTTTCTCTGCTGCACGTAAGTCTTTGCAAATACACAACTATATTTATTGACCGTCTTTGTTATAACTCGACCGTTCGACATTTGGTGTGTGTATTTATTTACATAATTTTGGCCAAACGTATTGACCGATTGTTTTGAAATTTCGTAAGAAGGTACCTTGTATAAAGCCCAAAAGGTACCTTGTATGTGTCAGATTTTCCCCCCATTCACTTCCGTTACAAAATGGCCGGCTCTGATTTAACGATAAGAGCGTAGTTGTTGGATATTTACTGTCATACTGACTGAACGTCAAGACCTGTCATAATTTTGGCAGCTTCACGAAGAAAGAGCATAAAATTTCCAATAAAGTTGGTCCAGTAATATTTCTCGTAAATATAATCGTAACCGGTTAAATGGGCGAAAATAATTACATGCGCGTCACAGAGCTGTCATGAAACTATCTGTATGTTACGTATTTAAGAATATTCTACGATAACTACTGTTCTTTGAACTACTAATGTATTGCGTAAAATTATTTGGCAATGCTACTGTAATAAATTGTTTGCTTAAAAAGTTTCGATCAAACTGCACACACTGCGCGCGCACACACACACACTCACACGCGCACACGCACACGCACACGCGCACACACACGCACGCACGCACACACACACACACACACACACACACACACACACACACACACACACACACATACATACACACACATACACACACACACACACACACACACACACACACACACACACACACACACACACACACACACACACACACACACACACACACACACACACACATACATACATACACACACATACACACACACACACACACACACACACACACACACACACACACACACACACACACACACACACACACACACACACACACACACACACACACACACACACACACACACACACACACACACACACACACACACACACACACACACACACACACACACACACACACACACACACACACACACACACACACACACACACACACACACACACACACACACACACACACACACACACACACACACACACACACACACACACACACACACATACACACACACACACACACACACACACACACACACACACACACACACACACACACACACACACACACACACACACACACACACACACACACACACACACACACACACACACACACACACACACACACACACACACACACACACACACACACACACACACACATATATATATATATATATATAAACAATAACAGACGAACTTTTATAGGCTCTGCATGATTTTAGAGTTCGTTTGTAAAACCACGGACCAACAAATTCGCGCTTGTGTCCATCTACACCGACCGGATTGTCCACCGAAAATGGGTAACGCATTCAATATTCGTAAACAATGTGGCCGATAGCTATAAAATTTTGGCGAAAATAATAACTGTAGCGACCCAAACCCTGGAAAATATATTTGTCAATAAAATATTTTTAAAGAAAGCAACAATATTTTTTATTTTTATTTATTTAATGACGTGCATCATTTGAAACTACAAGTGATAATGATTCCGAATTATATAGTTTATGCACATGAACTTTATACACAGTCACTAGATCTTTTCAAAAGTTCAAGTTTCCATGTCAAACCTCTAATAGATCAGGCAAATATACAAAGTTCACAAACCTGAGGATTTCTAAAAAGAACTGAATTTTTCGATATTTTTGATTTATTTGAATTATATGAAACATTCATCTATACCTTTAGAATGGTTTCAGAAATAACATTTGCCGATCAACTTTTGTAATATGGGTAAAAGTAAGTGAAATAAGGTTCAAAAGTAATGTTTTAAGTTTGGGCGTTAAATAAAAACGAGCATTCAAATTGCGCGCTTCAAGCGGTAAATCCTTGAGGTTAGATTAGGTTAGGTTAGGTTGTGTTAGGTTAGGTTACGTTAGGTTAGAATCTTATTTTACTTTGTGATATCGTTAAAATGTGCATACGTTAAAAATTAAAATTGAAATTTGAAAGTAACTCGACAAATATTTATTTATTACTTCACTAAAGTAGATGTTAGAAATTCTTTTAACGTTTTTTTTTAAATCGATTTTTTAATCACCTTTCTAACTCGTCTGTGAACTAAGGAATTCATTTAAAAAAACAATAATCGAAACACTGATCCTGGAAAGAAAACCTATTGTACATTGTACTGCAGAGGACCCTTAGTATTAGTTTTAACTCATAAAAGGTAAACTTTTTTTAATAACTGCTAGTTAGTTGTCACAGTTTATTGCACCGTACAGAATGTAAAATGGCGTCCAACAATGGCGGCAGTTGGATAGTATATTTACAGTACTCATAGTGGCATACCTCACATTCCTTAGCACACGCTCAGCGTTATTAAATTTTTAACGGTGTAAGGGTCAGTCGTCGAGATGGCGACATTATGCAACCTATCCGTCACTGCCCGCTGTTTGCATTTAACGCATTCATTGTTGATTAAGGGTTTTTTGGTCGTTGTGCGGTTACCCATAAGAACATCAGATCACGATAGAACTAGGGAACATCAATTGAGGAGGATTTAGTTGATATTTGCTTCCTTTATACAGACATATCGCCTTCAGAAAATACATATTGCTTAATTATTAAAGAGAAAGTGTTTCTAGTTTTATGGTGAAATTAATGAAAAACTACATTAACGAGTACATACAATGAAAGAGTTTTTTTTAGTTGATGAATTAAATACCACAAACTAGAATAGTGCATGTCACTTTGTACAGATTTTAGGGCACATTAAAACTAAGGAGTTATTTTTCAAACACCCTATACAGTATTACTTTTCTGGTACATTTAATCCAAGAAAGTCATTTTAACTGCCATTCTAGTGACGGTTAAATTATTTTATTGCAAATTTTCACTGAAAAATGAGCGGCCTTGAAGGTGACTTTAAGATTAGCACTGTCTGACTTTTAGGACATTGTTTAAAGCAACGCCAAAAAGTATAAATATTAGCGTAATTTGTAAAAATCTGCACAAATATATACTTATAACTACACAAAATTTGATATGTATTGGGGGCAAATCGAAAAAAAAACGAAAATAAACCAACACGGAAGTTTGATTTGTTCATGCATATCAAGTGAAATATTGGGTAATTATTCAACAGTGCATGTTTTGTTTAAATTATTCATAAAGGTTATATAATTTTATTAATCTATTTATATGGTACTGTTAACTACAGTACAATAATTGTAAGAGAATTTAAATTTTATTATTTATTAATAAGCACTGAATTTTTGTTGCTGCATACTATACTGTATTTAGAATAAACTTAGCCGTCTCGGTGGCCTAGTTGATAGCGTACTGGGCTTTCACCCAGAGGACCCGGGTTCGATTCCCGGACAGGGCTTGGCATTTTCATACGCTATAAAACATTCCACCGTCTGCATTAGCCCAAGTGTGCACAATAGTCGGACGTTAAACACAAAAAAAAAATTAGAATAAACTTTTCCTTTCTATCTTTTTTTCTAATAGCGAACAAAATGTTTACCTACTGAACTTTTAATAATTACTTACTGTTTTCTTGTTATAAACAAATGCGAAACCCGCGTTTAAAATCCCGCGGCAGGTTTGATCTTTACAACACCGATGAGTAATAGATTATTTTCACAAATTGCTTCTTCTTCTTCTTCTTCGCAGTACACTTTGATCATTGTCGCGTGAATTACTCTTGTACACTTCATTCAGTTTGGCATAATAATCGAACGAAAGCAACCTGAATATCCTTGCAGATGTGTTTTACAAACCGCTTAAAAAGCGGGAATATACTAACTAAATTTGAATTACCGATGGTTTTTGTAAATATTTAGTTATGTGAGAATATATACGGTCAGTAAAACTTTTTAAGCCATTTGCGACTTTTAAAAACTTCGAACTAGTCAGGATTTCGGAATAAAAACAATAAAATTACCATTGTACGTATGCATTACTTGTTACTTTTTTGCTGCTGTTGTTAACCCTATTTTGGAAAACAATTCTCCCCCGAACAACCGTTCTGGATTAATAAAACCTTATAAACAGTGATTTTTTTTAAACAAACAACGAGACGGGGCCGCACAGTAGGATTGAGGGTGGATGAGGGTCGGGGGTTGGTTAATCGAGTTTAACACGCTAAACTGTTTGCAACCCGTAAATGAAATTTACGATGTTTAAACAACACAAATTATTCAAGGTTTTTATAAGATTATGTCACTTTTTACTGAATATGCATTGTTTGACTTTCTGAGGAAATGCCACAGAATTGTAATTATCAAACTTATTTTATTTTAATTATTTTTATATAAGTGTTGAAAGAACTTTAAAGGTGTAAAATTATTTAAAGTGAAAATGAACTTTTATTAAAGCAATGAAAAGTTTTGTTAATAGTTATTTAGATTATTTTTTCTCTCAACAAATTATACACAGTAAGCAAAAAAAAATATATCTTGTTTTTATTTAACTGTTCTATGTAGAACAAGATCTCACGTGAAACTTACAAGCACAATATTTGGGATCACAAATTGCTACTTTTGAAAAATTCGATTGAGGCACAAGCATAGTGAGTGGAGATAATTTACATTAAAAATGAACTACATGTCGGTCATCATAGTAAGATCCAAACGGCGGGCAAAAGGATATTGAAGTGAAAATTTCCTTATTTAGACTTTTGCATAAAGCGGTTCATAGACGTTCAATATTACTGTGCAATGTGGGTTGCACAATAATTTGACAGCGGTCGCTAGACGGTCAAAATTATTGTACAATATTTCGGTTTGTGCAAAAAATTTTACCGTATGGAGGCGATATTGAAGGTTGTACAATATATTGGGCAATCGCGATCACAAATGTACAACCACAAACAGTTTCCGCCAGACTTTCATGAAAGTGAATTGTTTTGTGTGATAATTGCTGTGGCCACAAGTGCGAAAAAAGAAAAGAAAAAGGGCTCGCAGAAAGGCAGAAAATGGGCCAAGCAATGGTTTATTGATAGGGAGAAGTATACTTACGAAAAATTAATCAATGAACTGAGAGTAATTGAACCAAATGATTTACGGATGGGAGAATTATTTTATGAACTCCTCGCTTTGGTTACTCCTGAAATCGGCAAAAGGAACACTATCATGGGCGATGCAATTCCAGCAAGTCAACGGTTGTCCATAACCCTACGATATCTCGCAAACGGGGATAGTTTTGAAGACCTGAAATGTTTAAACTGCTGCTTCACTTCAGTCAATAGGTCACATTGTTATGGAAACGTGCACTGCTCTGATCAACTGTCTCAAGGAATGCACTATTTCGTAGTACCAGGCCTGGACACTACAAGATACGGGATATTGCGCAATGTTGCCAACAGACGGCACAATATTTTCCCGTTTTACACAATATATTTTCAAGATTTTGAAAATCACACAATATATTGCGCAACATTTCAATATCGCCCACACACGATCAACTATATTGCACAAACCAAAATATTGTGCAATGTTGCCAACAGACGGCACAATATTTTCCCGTTTTACACAATATATTTTCAAGATTTTGAAAATCACACAATATATTGCGCAACATTTCAATATCGCCCACACACGATCAACTATATTGCACAAACCAAAATATTGTGCAATGTTGCCAACAGACGGCACAATATTTTCCCGTTTTACACAATATATTTTCAAGATTTTGAAAATCACACAATATATTGCGCAACATTTCAATATCGCCCACACACGATCAACTATATTGCACAAACCAAAATATTGTGCAATGAAGTCTATGGGCCGCTTAATGAAATAAAACTTTAATTTTACAGTAATACTAGTAACATGTAAAAAGAAGAAATTATTAATACTCCTGAAGCATACCAATGAGCTCGTAATTTGTGGTACAGTCGTGGCCTGGTATAATTTCTGCTTATGAATCGAAAATTCGCAAGTTCGAAACACGCTAGTGAATAAAGTTTTGTTTACATTTAATACTTATTTGTTTAAATTTTGTATATAAATAACTTCAGATAAATACTTTATTTAGAATTAACGTTATTATACTATACGCGACCCATCTAACAAGGAAATTTAAAGCGTTTACAGTTGTCTTGCATATTGCATATAAATAAGTTCATAAACTAAATATTTAAATTATTAAACAACGCCGTTGAACTACATGCCCAGCTCAAGCTCAGTCTTCACAATTACTGGAGTTATTAGAGCCATCACACGAAACTTTTATTTCAAAGCCTACTATTAGCTCACACTCTCCCCATACATATATATTATTATTACTACTCAATATATATAGTATAGATTGAGATAAAGTAATAATATAATAAAAGTATAGTATAGGTATTATTTTTTTTATCTGCGTATAGACCCTGTTGGATCACGCAAAGCACTGATGATCCAAGACTCATGTCTTGCTCCTTCTAATCCTCCACACCTTCCTCACACACACACACACACACACACACACACACACACACACACACACACACACACACACACACACACACACACACACACACGCACGCACGCACGCACGCACACACACACACACACACACACACACATATATATATATATATATATATATATATATATATATATATATATATATATTGTTCAAATTTTCAATCGTTAATAAAATACTTCCTATTCATCCCATTAGGATGAACTTACTATATTATTCATTAGAACACCATGAAACTTTTGAAAATTGTTCAGTACACTCCCACAAAGGTTTCTGCATAGTAGTTGCAATCATATGCCATTATAATAACTGCACATACCCAAAATTAATATAAAGTATTTACTTTATGCATTAGCCTACTATACCATTCATCAGATCACCATGAAACTTTGGGAAATTGTTGAGTACACTCCTGCAAAGGTTTCTGCATAGTAGTTATAATCACATGCCATTACAATACTTGCCCAGGCAAAAAAATAATATAAAGTATTTACTTTATGCATTACTATATTATTCATTAGAACACCATGAAACTTTTGAAAATTGTTCAGTACACTCCCACAAAGATTTATGCATAGTAGTTTCAATCACATGCCATTATAATAACTGCCCATACCCAAAATTAATATAAAGTATTTACTTTCTCTTAAGTTCAAATAATTTTTTTAAACTTGTAGTGGTGACATGAAGCTGATGGTGGTATGTAATTTCTCATATACCACCATCATTTTCATAAATTAAAAACGAAAAACATGGAATGCTAATAAGTAGTAACAAACAAAAAAAGTAAAATATTGAATCCTTGAAATTATTGTATATTGTTTTCCATATATGTTGGAGTAGCACCATACATAGAAAGTAAAATAGAAAATTGCAAGGAAATTCGCTTCCTATTTTGTCTCTTAATAATATGATTCTGTCATATGTATATACATATTTATTAACTGTAATTATTTAATAAAAATTAAGTAAAATAAAATTGTTCTTTGTTGACCTAAGTAGGAATTTACTTTAAAAAATTGATTTTATATTACTTGTTTTGCTTAACGTCCGTCCATACACTATGACACTCACAGTATTAGACTAATGAGAACGAGGAATCAGATTAAAAGGTAAGGGACATTTGCATAAATAATAATTTAAATTGCATTGAAAAATAAATCAAAGTGTAGTCTTGTTATACTAGTTATATTACAAGACACGACTTGTCAAATAGTTTGTATAGTTGAGAAATTATTCAAACCATTGGATAGGAATAACCAACTCGTAGTTGATGGATTGCCTGCTGTTACCAAGCAATCGATAATATTGATTCCCTTAAAATTAACCCCGTTCAAATATTGATATCCCGATGCGGTCAAGCGGTAATAATACTTTGGTTTTACTGAAAATTAATAGAATGTTCTTTGAAATTATTTCACCTTTCATGTAATACAGTGATCACGCAGATTTTAAATTTATAGATTTTTACTGATGTATCAGTTTTAGGCCAATGTTTAGGCAAGCTTCGTCCGACAATAAAAAATTGATCTAGTTTGCCATTTTTTCTGAGAAATTTTAATTTTTAGAAACTTATTTTAGATTTACTCTAAGTTGGTTTTAAATAGTTACAAGAAATTTAACTGAAATGCTTCTGACAACCAAATAAACGATTTCAATTAAGAAAACAAAATCGTTTGACCAGATTTTAATAAATGTTCAAATATAAAGGGTCACAAGTAATCAACGCACCAAAATTTGTAAACTGATTTTTTTTAATTTAAAACTTTCTACCCTGTTTTCAGTTGTATGTATTTGGTTTATTATAAGAACATAATTTCTTCGAAAATACATTTCACAAAAATGTTCTGTAACTGTTCGATAATCTGACAAAATTTTGAGTAATGATGTTTGTGCTGAAGAAAATTAATACACCGTTTTTGTTAAAAAGTTTCAAAACCTACTTTATCCTAAGCGTTTCTTGACTATGTAGCTAAAAACGTATTGCATATCCTAAATTAATAGCATTTTAAAACCACTAAAAACTGTTGAAAGATTTAATTACAATTGGCTCAGGTTAACAGACCGTTAAACACCAAAGTGTTGCGCTTTGAATAGGTCTACTTTCTGCAAACATTCTTGAAGAGAAGCTAATAAAAAAAACAATCTGGGCTTGAAAAACATTTTGTTAAAAATTAATTGCAACATAAACAATTACCAAAGTAACAGTGTATAACAATGTAAAATATCAAAGCAAGCTAATGTTTAGAAATAAAACAATTAAGTTTTTAGTAGTTTTCCATTCAACCGTTTTAAAAAAATTAGATCTGGATTTTCTGTATTTTAGTAGAACCGGATTTTTCAGTGCAATAAATTTAATCAGACTTACATCAGTTTTTATTTATTAAATTTATTTATTTCTGGTTATTCACTTCTGCCAGCAATTTATTTCAGTACTCTGGGACATAAAGTTGTTGACAGTATGATAAGATAGCGATGATCCTGACTGTAGTTATACGTAACTATCGTCGGAGGATATCGTTACAGAAAGCATGCGTCTCGAGTTCAATATAAAGTCAAAGTCGGCAAATAGCATGAATTAATTATCGGAAAAGAAATGAACAGCTATCGGCGAAGTATATGAATGAGTCATTCTTGCGTGACATGAAAACTTTAAACGAATTCTGCCTGAAAGGATAATTAAAAATTGCTTAGCCAAGTTTTACATAAAATTATAATTAATACAACTAGCAGAAGCAGACATAATTAATTTATAAAACTTTTACAGGTTATGATATATCAGCTGTTTAGTAAAAATTAACAGTCTGATATTTTTAATAGTTGAAGAATAGTCCGGTTTCTTTAGTACACAAATTATAACACACCAGTTTTTAATAATCTTACAAGGTTGAAATATTTAACAGCTATATTTGAAATAACTTTCGTTTTACAAATAAAAAAGTGCTTAAAACACATATTTTCGGGTTAATTTTTCACGTTGAAAAAATTATTAAAAACTATCTGTTTTCAAAAAAAAAAATGTTTTTTAAAAAGCTATCGGTAATTTTGGGGACATCGTATTATTCCAAGATGGTCAATCAAAAATTCATACCAGCAACAAAAAACTTCTCAAGTGTTTATTACTAACAGTGATTACCAATGGTTTGGAAGCGATATCTTACATATCTCAAAAGTAAGAAAAACTATTGGTATAATAAACTACTCACTGGGTATTAAATAATACCAAAATATCGAAATCATATTCAGATTTGTTTAACAGTTTATGCCATTGTCTTCGCGCGTAGATATGAGCTGACTTTATGTGCAATTACAACACACTCACAGTAAAAACACAAAATAAAATTGAAAGATTATTGACAAAAATTGTAACTTATTTTCAAAATCCAAAAAAACGTTTTGGTTAATTAACTTTCAGAAAAATGGTTTGAAAATGAATGATTTTAAGTTTCAAACACTTACAGTTATAATTTTTATTTAATTGTATATTTGGAATACATTCTTTTTATTTGGTTTGTATTTTAAAACGAAGCATTAATGCTAGCTTTGGCGAGAGGAGAGAATAGAAAAATGTGTTCCGAACGAAATAAAGTAACGAAAATATGTAACGAAGGAGCAAACGGATTTTATCTCTTTATTTCTGTCTCTCTATTTGTCTTCCTCCTTTTCGATAACAGTACACAGGTGTTATATAAAAACGTTTTGTTGTTTTGGTTTCGTTATTTTTCCTTAATTAAAGAACACTGTTATGCATGTTGTAACCTTTTATTATACATTCAAAAGTTATATAAACGTTTATAATAATTGTTTTTATTATTTCTAGTTTTTAACAACATAACCTGAAATTTATAATAGCTTATCAGATGTTTAATGAAATAAGCTAATCGTTACGAATTAATATAAAACAGCTGATCTTAACTGATCTATAACTATAGTAAATAATAATTAAGTTGGATTCACGTATATATTTATTTAAGAAAACAAGATATTTGTAAACGTATATTCAAATTAATTATGGTCCAGAAAATTATATTAGTACAACTAATTCAGAACTTATTTATAACTCACTGACATGAAATAAAACTTTTGATGGCAGTGATATTGACGATTATATACAGTACTACCTAATGAAATTTAAAACTATTTAAAAGATATTTATTATCACATAAAATTATTATAAATAAACTCATTTATATATACACTCATTTTATATACACAACAATATATATATATATATATATATATATATATATATATATATATATATATATATATATATATAGTTATATACACAAACATATTATACCGGCTTGATTTATATAGCTGTTATCAGTAGACATAGTCATATACTAACATGGGCAATAATTATATACTTAATGTATATAATAGGCTATATAATAAGTACTTTATGCAGTATATTGTCGCCTTTAAATCAAAAGTGTAAAACTCGCATGACATGAGAGAAAGCGAAAGTTCGTTCGATATATATATTTCAGCAAAAATATCATTAACAAAAGCTTCTATCGGTAACTCCCCGAGTTCCACAATTTTTTTTTTTTTATTTATAAAATATCTTGGAAAAAAATAAAAAAGTATTTTAAAGAACTGTGTCTCGGCTTACATCAAATGAATTCTTGAAATTTAGAAAATAATATTTTGTTTTTCACCTACTTTTAAAGACAACCTCCGGTTTACAAAAGATTATTAAAATTAATAATTATTATTTAAATCCTGTATGTAAACTACAGTAAAAATATAAAAACATTTTTATTTAAATAATAATATTTAAAGTATAAGTAATATTTAAAAAATACTTAGAATTTAATTTTCTATGAATAGTGTAAGTTGAATTAATTTTGTATATTAATCATCTAACAGAGGTTTAAAAGTAAGAAGATAAGTTTCCGGCAAAAAAACTGTTGTTTTTAACGTTGCCCCTTTCTTTTGATACTAATAAACATACAGTTTTGAGATTTATTTCATGATTTTTTAAATTTTTTTAAAAAATAGCTTTAAATTTTAGTTTTAAGGCTTTCGTCATGGTTTCATGTATCCTTGGAGCATCGGAGCATCTTCAGAAGCCGTACCTTACTTAGAATCATTTTCGGACAAAAAAAGTGTTTGTATAAACTTTGTATTTTGTTTTCAGGCTTAGAATCACCTGCCAAAATGTTTACCTTCCTTGTACACTGCGCATATATCTCTTGCCCTGTTTGTCTTGCCTTCCTTACTTGTAGTCTAATCACTCTGACGTCAGATTAAATTTTATCTACTGCCAGCGTTCACAGTGTCACTACGTATGCATTAACACTCCCTGACATACCCTTCGATGTAGGGCCTATGTTACCGTCAAGCTAGAGTTCCGAAGCGACAAAGTAAGTGTTGTGTTCAAGCAAATCACTGTCATGTCATGCTTGTTACCACGTTTTTGAGTCGCTAATCGTGTACAATCATGTCTTGAGAGAAGATTAAATTGAGACAGTTATGTCTTGTAAGGTTTGAGAGATGTGTCATGCCTATTACGTTGAGGTTACTTTCACTCTGTACCAAGTGTATTGGAGATTTTCATGGAACCTACATGATACAATAAAGTGGCTTTTACCAACAAGTGTGTTGTATCGGTGATGATTAATTGACCGATTTTTATAAAACTTTATATGCGGATGTCAACGAGGTTGTAAAACGGTACAAACTATTTAATTTCCTTTCTACCACATCTAATCTAATCATTACATTTAAGCAATAGCTAATAAAACAATTATGAATAATTTACCAGATTTTCATTATTTTTCCATAACTCATATAGGATCTTTGGGTATATAAATTATGATAAAATAATATATATTGATAATTAAAAATAAATTAAAATATTGAGAGTGACGATTTAAAAAAATTGAAATTTGATTAATTGTATAAAAATTAAAAAATGGTTTCGAGCTATCAATGAACCAAACCTACACGCAAAATTTCAGCAACATCGGTTAAGTTAATTTACCTTCCAGCGTTATACACCCACTCACCCACCCATCGAAACACACCCACACCCAACACACGCACACACACTCGCACACGCACACTCGTACGCCCGCACACACTCGCGCTCGCGTCACGCTCTCTCTCTCTCTCTCTCTCTCACACACACACACACACAAACTGACAAATATCTACTTTGAAATCATTGTTTAGACTCGTGAACACCGAAAACGAAAAATCTATCAAAATCTAAAGGTCGGTATTTCCTTCTCACTTAACTTTCTTTAATATCTTACTCGACGAATTTTTATTTCACGTCACGGACACAGGACTGACACTGAAGTTCACTGTACGGCGATGTGCCTGATGAATTGAAACTAGCAAACTGAAAACACAAGCATTGATAGTGATCTTTGAAATCACAGATTCATGCACGGAACTCTGATACTGCTGATATACTCAAATATCTTTAATTTCCAAGTTGCCTATTAGAATCCAGCACAATAACGGCTGTGGAACTGATCTGTTAAAACGAGATCAAGTTATATTACAAAATATTTCTTCCCTTATTGAATTCCATCACAAAGCATTTCATCAACAATTGAACTTCATTTTCTCGCTAAAGAAAATGCTTTGACCGTCGTTGATCGTCTCGGAATGCGGTCAGCCGATACAAGATTGGCGTCACTCATGAGATATAACTGTCCTACTTTCAAGTACATATCCGCCATTTTCAGGAATAAAAGGAATGTTTTCAGTGATCCAAATGCCGTTATAACTTTTACAGTAGAGAAAAAGGAAACTAGAACTTTAGAAATGAAGTTTCTCGAAGTAAACAATAAAATGTCCGTAGATAAAGTGTTTAGGGGAATAATAACTGTAGGCATGTTATACTTACAACATATTTGTTTCAGCGTTCCTCTATCGCGTGTAAAAACCTTAGAAGACTTTAACAGAATAAACTATTTTCTATGGATATTGGTTTAAAAAGAAGTGATTAACGCATACTTAACTAGGACCGTACTTTGAAAGTTGTAGTGTATTTTAGTTTTCTGGTTTACTGTGGCATCAAAATCATTTTAACACCAGCGCTTTTAAGAACACTAAGTAATTAGTGAAATAATTATCCACGTGCGCATACTTTAGTAAGCATTTTAATGCCGCCTACTTTCAATTAAATTAAATATTTTTAGTTGCTACTAATCTAAGAAGTAGTTCAAAGGACAGTACAGCTCGCCGTATATTCTTAATTAATATACAGAGCGCTCCACGACAGAGTTCGTAATTATTTCCGCCAATTTAACCGGCAAACGTAATGTCACGTGACCGGAAATATTATTCTCTTTCTCCATGAAGCGTTCAAAATTATGATAGGTTTTGCCTTTCAGCCAGTATAACAGAAAATAAATATCAACTAAACTCTTACCGTTGATTAAAGTTCTCCACCTTGAAACGAGAATGAATGGGATAATATTTTACACATGTCTTTCGGATTTTATAAAAAGTATCTCCGAACCAAATTTTAAGACAATCGGTCATTGCTTTTTGCCTAAGCTAAGTAAAAAGCAAGAAAACACAAACCAAATGTCGACGGTCGAATTGAAACAGAACTCGCTTCTTTCGGTTAATGAATGTACACTACTGTGTGACATTTTTCCTTTATAGTCCTCATAGAATTCATTTGAGCGTACAGATTTTTCAAAATCTGGGAAAAAAATTGTTCAAATTTTTTTAAATCTGCGTGAAAACTATACTTTTATAACACATATACGATTAATATATATTTTTTTGACTGACAAAAATGGCTAAACGTGACATTTCAATTCAGCTAAAACTTATGTTACTGTAACTGCAAAGACAATATAAATTATTATATTATATATCATAATATTATTATATTATTATATTGTCGTATATCAGACAATCTGATAACTTCACGTAAATATAAGATCTTTTAGCACAGATAAAATTTCTTGCTCTTTTTACCTCCATCGTATGTTTTTAAGAGACTCAAATTTATAATGTACCTTGAACACATGAGCAGCAAATACGGTGTACGTTTTATAACAATCTTATAAAGTTTGGCAGAAAATTTCGCTAAAAGCAATATTTTTGACACTTTTTTGCATCCAATACTAACAGTTATTAATTATAATAACACATTTACGTTTACCGTAAAGGTACGTGGGAGAGAAATACCGAACAAATATAGCTTTATATCTGAAGTTGTGAAGTTTAGATCATTTCAGCAAAAACTTAATTCAACAAAACTTTAGCAGTGAACTTATTTTAACCGCTATTATAGACTTCGTTAGCAGAACTCGGGCTTTTGGCTCTGGGTAATCCTTCAGTGTGACCTACTTATTTTTGCAATCACTACTTCAATATTTTTATGAGCAGCACCACTCCAGCGTCTTAACTGTAAATTAGAAGACTCCAAAACTTTACCGGTTTCGTAGCTATTTGAGAATGTAAGTAAATGAACACGTCACTCTCCTTTTCATTTATTTTGAAGTTTCCCAAATTCAGTTCTTCTTTTTGAGAATAGAAATTTCAAGATGGAGGTAATAATTATTAAAATTGTATATTATTTTTATGTAGAAATTCTACATCAAATGCATTAAGTCCGGTTGGGGATATAAAATTTTGCACTGGAAAATCTTTTTTGAATCGTATATTTTAGACATATACTCTGACACTCAAATAGTGAAACAAGTATTTCAGCATTTTTCCTAATTTATCTCCTAAAAAAACAAAAATGTATAAACATTATTATTGGAAAACATAAATTTTAATCGAATTTTTCTAATATTAAACAAAAAAAGTCCAGAACACTATTATGAAACACGCATTTCAGCATTTTTCCGAATTCATCCCCTAAAAAATAAAAATATAAAAAATAAGTATGTATGTTTGCATTGGAAAAAATTATATCGGATTTCATTAAAATTAAACAAAGAAATTCTAAAACACGAATTCATTATCCCGAATTCATTGTTCTTAAAAGAACAAAAATGAAATAAGAAGTATACATGTTGCATTGGAGAAAAATATTTTTATCAGATATTCTTCAAACTTGACAGAAATATTCCAAAACACAAATTATGAAACACGTGTTGCCCCCTTTTTTGGGTCAATTTTTTTCAAAATTACCTTATGTGCATTGGGAGGTTGAAATATTGAAAAATCTCGTACTCTAAAGGTTAAATGTAAGCGAGCGAAACATTAATTTGCAAAATCCTTTCTACGGAAAAATAAATTATCAAAATAATAACAAATCAGAGAAAAATTCCTAACTTACAATTACGCGTCCGAAGCCGCGACGGGAGGCGCTAGATTTTTTTGGAATTTTTTTCGCATAATCATGGATAATTCTTTTATGTCCTCAGTTATTATTTAAAACCGAAAATTATTTTTCAAACTTGACGTTTTCTAATTTTCCAATACATATTTAAAAAAATATAAATAACTAGATTAAAAGTGAAATCTCTTCATAAAAACTTACTGTAATAACTGTAGTGCAGTTGAAACTTCTTCAATAACTGGTTGTGCTTGACGAGAGACGGTATTAATACCACATATATGACTTTAATACCATCGGATTATCCTTTTGAATTCGAAATGATGTAATTTCCCGTTACGGTTTTCTTTGCAATGACCATCAATAAATTGCAATAACAACCACTAAAAGTAGCAGAAATTGATTTAATAGATGATTGTTTCTTCAATAGACAATTTTAAGTTGTTCTAGAGTACATTCCTCTAGCAGTTCAGTGATTTTAGCTCCTGACGGAAAGACCGCAAATGTTGTCTATAATTTTTAAAACATAATTAAAGTACATGAGAAATTTTGAAGTCGATTTAACAGGAAAATTTAAGTAAGCTTTCAAATGTTTCTTTACACAATTTTAAACTGAATTTCTTTTAATAATCAATTAAAATATATACATTTTTTAAACAATTGTTTAACATACTTATGTAATTGTATGTTACAATGCAGTCAGGTAATTATAATTAATACTAAGTATTTATTTTAGAAATAATTGATAATATTTATTTGAAAGAAGTGATTTCTTTCAAAAAAGTGAACTTGAAAAAGTTTATTTCTTCAACACAATTGGAAAAATAACAATAAAGATAATTAAGTTGTTATTAATATTATTTTAATATTAGTTATGTGTTAATTATTTCGTAATTATAATATAAAAAAAAAAAAATAAAATTACAAAGACTTTATCCAATATTTCAATCACGAAAATTTTTCTTTTTTTGAACTCTGAATAATATATTTCACTTTCTATTTTAACCTTTAGCTATCGGGGGGTGGTCGAAATTTTAGTATTTCGGATACATTTATTTAATACAATTTATACATAAAATATTAATGTGTACCCACACATTAATATTTAATGTATAAATTAAAAAGTAGTCTGTGTGCACTGGGTGGAAAAGAGAATGTCGAAAACTCCCATGTTCAGAAGTTAACTTTTCGCTGGAAAAGCGTTAATTTGCAAAATCCTTTCTACGGAAAAATAAAAAATTATCAACAAATCAACGTGTAAATTGTGAGGGCAAAGCCACGATGAGGAGCGCTAGTAAAGCATAAATGAATTGCATTGTAGTAAAACCAACAAATATAGTCTAATATTTGAATAACTAAGACTGGAGTTCAACAAGAAATATGTATGTTTTGAATGGAATTTCAGTTCAAGAATATTAACGATTGGTAAATTTAAAGTAACCTCAAGTAACCTGATGCAATAGAAATTAATATGAGCCATATATTTTTAATTGTGATTTTGAGTGAGGAGAACTTTTATAAATTACAAATTAATAAATTTTAATTTGTTTCTAAGTAATTATAATAATTATTGTTAAATTAAATTGCTTAGAAGTAATAACAACAAATAAATAAAATAAACTGTGTTTTAATACAAAATATATATAAAAAGCAAAAATAAAAAAAATATTTAGTTATTTTCCGTGAATAAAAAATTTAAAATAGATTTTTTTAAAATAAAATATAATTGCAAAATATGAAAAATGCACTTTATATGATAAATTTACTTTAAACCTGTTAATTAGTTTTTATTTTTAAATAAACAGTTTTATTTCAGTTTATGTAAAAACCACTTTTCTGGACTGTAAGAGTTTGTTTAAAAAAACACGTATTTCTACTTTTTCCGCTAAAGTACTAATCGTTTTACCGACAGACGTACAAGAAATCCTTGTTGCTGCAGTCAACGGTTTGTTGGGACACACTCTTAGTACATTGCCATTTCTTAGTCGTTACCCCAGTCATCTCATTCAGGCTACCTATCGTAGATTTTCAGTTTTGTCTTACAATACTGAGTAAATAAATAAGGTTCATCTTCCTTGGAATCACACTTAAGCTTATGAGACGGAAGTGCCTAACAACAGGACCGCTTTGGACTCTAACTACAAACAAAAATACCGTAAACCATAAATTAAAATACATTTCCAATTTGCAAAGTTACAGTCATTTTCATTTCGCGCTTCCTGTTCAAATCAAAGCTGAGGATTAAAATAATTACGTATTCATCAAGCAGTCACGGATGACAGAAGAGCTTGATTGGTTTCCGAGCGTTACTAATGCAAGCCATTGCTCAGTCTCGGATTTGCATTGCAGAAACATTTTAAGTTTATACAAAAGATACACCGAGAGGACCAATCCTGTTATAGGATCATTTATTCGAGAGTACTTAATTTGTGAAAATAATTCATACACTTCCCCTGAAGTTAATTCAGGTTGTCTTGTGAGATGGGGTTTAGGACGGATCAGTTACACAAGTTGAGTTGCAAGTAATAGCATTTGTGTTTGAAATCCGAAGATGATAAAAGACTTAGTTGTTTTTTGCATTGACAAATCCCGTTATGTCACTGAAATGTGTGTTATAAGGGAGAAACAATTCGACTTCAATAATCAGCAATCAACTTCAACCACTAATTCAACTTCAAAATCAAGTGATAAACTGTTGAAGTAGTAAATGGTTTATCATCTCATCAGGTTACATTCAACACGTTTACAAAAACCAGAGAGAACTATAATGTTGATTTGTTCCAAACCCAAGTAAGTCATGTTCATAACCGTACAAAGCGGTATAAAACATAACTTTTCGGTTATAAATTAAAAATTAAAGAACCATTTTCTATTAAAACCTTTTATATAACTTTATTTTCGTTATGTTTGTGGGAGAGTTTTTTAAAGTATAATAAATTTAGACTCATTTCTTTACTATTTAAATATTTGAACCTTTGCAAATATACGTATACTCGATATGAAAATGCAATTTGCAATCATATAAATTATACATTTATTATAATAAAAGAGTTATATGGGTTGTAAAAATGTTACAGGCCAAAACTTTTACGCCAGTAAAACCCTTTGGATGTCAAGTACAACCCCTAACATGTTACTGAACTCAGATTACGTTATACATGTTTTATATACCTCACTAACACATACAAAGTTATTTCGTGATAGGCCTATATTATAAGAACTTGGAATTCTAAACTTGTGAACTACACTCTTTAACTTTCATTACTGTTACGTTTAAGTGACGGAAAAATTTATTTTCGCTCAACACTTTTCTCACCTAGAAACATTAGTTTTTTCTGATTAAGATTACTTTTTAAAAACAATTCTACGTAATAGGTTTTTACAATTCAATATTATTTATTATTTTTTTAAAATTTACCTCTCAATTCATTATAATTTTTAAATGAAAATATTGTTCCAGAATAACTATTTGAACCATCCTGGAATAATATGGGCACAGTATTAAAATTTTTACAAGCAGTTAATAAAAATTCTAAATGTTTATATGAATTTTTGTTCTAAAAATGTTTCAAAAAGGTAAAAATGTATTCAAATAATTTTAGATTAAACTTTTTGAAGTATTTTATTAGGCCTATTTGGGTATATTGAACACAAAGTGAACAAAAGCTTATGTTTTAATAGAAGAGGCTATAAGAATGTATTGCAAAATTTTATTTATATAGGCCCTATTAGAAAATTTTTGGGTCTTCAAAAATGGTTATTATCGATACCTGTTATAAAAAGTTTATTTATATATATTTATATATATAAACTTTGGATATATATATATATATATATATACATATAAATATATAAAATTGGCTATATATATATATAGGCTATATATATACATATATAACCAATTTATTTATTTTAAGTTCTGATTTAGAGGGTCGATGGTTCTGCCTGTTGCGTTGAGAAATAAAAAAAGCCGACCAGTTTCACAAGATTTTGTACGGGTAAAGACAAATCGCAACTATTAGGACGTGCCGTTCGAAATGCGCCAGTAAGTGCTCGGCCTGTCTGCGTAGCGGGTGACGTTATCTATGTATCCGGCACATTATTGCCTCCATTATCTTAATGTAAAAGCTGTTCAGTACATTTACGGGTAGCGTGAACGTATTTATTGCGCTCAAATATTGCAAAACTTTTATCACACTTGTGATCCTAACTCAGCGTGGCTAATACATCCCAGTAAAAATATCGTAAGACGTTTATCACATTTGTGATCCTAATTCTACGTGGCTAATACATACCAGCTAATACATAAGGCTAACTCTTACCGTACTTTTGATCGTAACTCTACGTGGCTTATACGCCCCAATAAAATTATTGCAAAACTTATATCACACTTGTGATACTAACTTAAAGTGGTTAATATAACTTTAAAAAAACTCTTACCGCACTTTTGATTGTAACTCTACGTGGCTAATGTACTCCAGTAAAAATTATCGCAAAACTTCTATCACACTTGTGATCCTAATTCTACGTGGCTAATACACTCCAGGTAAAATATTGCATGAAAACTGTCTCATGTTCAAAATATTTCGACACAAATGTGGATCGGAAGCTATACCAAAACACTAAGTAATTGGTATATTAAATTTTGGTAATATATTAAGAATGAAAATTGAAACGAGTATAATAAATTTTAAATACCGGTCTCGAGTGAATCGGGAAAATAAAGCAAACACAACGGTTGTCAGGGTTTATTTTTCACTTATTTTTATTTGATAACAAAACTTAAAAATTTCTTAATTCAAATTTGCTCAATTTATTTCAGGTTTTATAAAAATATGTGAACAAAATTTTTCTAAAATCTGATGAACCTACTTTATGAAACTTTTCGGATGTTTTACTTTATTTCGTTAGCATCCGAAACCGATTTTGGGGAAAATTGCGCTCCACATATTTTATTTTGATTTTTAGACGTGATTTTTTCACTTATTTATTATTGAAACTAGTTGCATAACTAACAATTAGATTATCTTCATTAACAAATATCTAGGTCAAACCACTGGCGTGTCTAGTTATTCTGACTGCAAGGTCAATAGGCTCAATCCGATTGAATCTTCTTAATAAGCCAACATTGTCAAGCAGCCGGGATGCCTCCTCGTTAACGTGGTGTTAAAGCGAGCTTTGGCGTCCTTACTTTATGCCAGTTAGACTAATGAGGGATCAGCGTTTACGGTACAGGTAAAACAACAGAGTGACTGCGGCTCGAACTAGGAATCCTGAGGTGCGCAGACACAGCAGACTTATCGGTGTTTTAGCCACATCGACCACAGTGCTCCAAGTCCCGGAAATAACTATTCCGGATGTACCAAGAGCAACCATTACAATTAGATATGATTTTGATAAATTTCAATTACTAATTTATTGGTTAATTGGTTTTTTAACCAAAAAGAGGTTTGAAAATTTTTTTGAGAAATTAGGAAATGATCGTAATATAGAAATAAATAAAATGTTATCAATTTACTTGGCCTTCAAACATCAGACGGACGGACCAAATAAAGAACACTGTTTTTGATTCATGAGACTAAAATTTCAAACGGGTCTAAAACCTCAGGAAACAAAAATTCAGGTGCGTCAAAAAATTGATTCATCAGAATATCAAGATCGATTTTTTTTAATCACAAAAGTTTCAAACTAATCATTTATGTATAAATCAGAAATAACTGGTTACATTCTTTTAAAAACTTCCAGTTGGAAAAAACTTTAAGAGATTGGAAATTTTTAAAAAACCTGTGAAAAAATAAAGACTATCGGTTCCACAGTTCTTTTTGAGAAAATTTACATTTCGTGTGACTTTCTTGTAAGTAAATATTCAGTTTTTCAAACATATCGTACAGAAATATTACACAATTTTTTTCACATTCAGTTTATTGCCTAAAAGAAGCTATCGAAAAAAATTGGAAAATCGGTTTTATTTTGAGGATTTATAATTTGTAACCATTGTACCAAAGTTGTCAGTGAATTAGAAATATCTAGGTTTCGAGACTTAAGAGATAACGAAAAAAAATATTGTCTAAAGATCTTCAGATCTGTTTTATAAACATATTTGGATTTAAAAAAAAATATAAATCCATAAAATTTTGTTTGGTTATGAAAAGACTACATTTTGTAAACCTTTTTACGAAGCGTTAAAACCTATTTTAAAGAAATATTTTTGATAGTTTTTAATTTCGTCAAAATCGGTCAATTTATTTTTTTTCTCCCAACAATGTGCACAAGCACATTATATAGGCACCTATACAAACAGATATAGAAAACAACAACTTTTTTCTAATTGTGGGTTTTGAAAAACAAAATCATAACAATTTTTGTTTACATTCACTATACTTCCTATATTGAGAAATAAAACACTAAAAGACGTTTTTAGTTTTTCTGTTGATTTCTTTAGCATTTAGCACACTTTGTCTATTAAAGTACCTTTTTAGTTTATAATACTAATCGAAATACTTATTTATTTTCAGAACAACTACCATGAGACTCGGGACAACTACGACCCCAAGGATGTCCGCAATTTGGACGGGATTGGTGAGTTGGAATTTAGTAAACTTTTCAGCATGGCGTTCATTCTCAATAAAATTTTCTTAAAATATTGATGTTGTTGTACATAGCATGTCTTTTTTATTATTTGGCTTTTATATTATTGCACAGGTGTAATTAAATCATGACTTTTTTCATTGCCTTATAAATAATTATTTAGAGACATTTGACAATTTTTCGATGACATTGACAATTAAGAAACACAAAAAATAATTTGTTACTGCTAATCTTACGTTTTATTTTTGAAACACACATTTAGAACTTGTTTCAGCATTAATTATTATTACTTAAAAAATAAAAATATTTTATTTGATGTATTTAGACTTACACAGTGGCCTCGAATATTCGATCCTCTTCACCGGACAGTAACTTCAAATAAGTCATTATTACTTAATTTTTTTATTATTATTTTGTTCTGATCTTTTGTATTTTATGGGCTTCAGAATTTAGTCCTCGGTTGACCTACAACCTCTTTGCCAGCTGGTATATAAATCAATGTATGAGAATAGTTTCTCTAACAAAAGTGACTTTTTATTTACAAAATTCCACTTGTTAGATTGCAGTCTTTTTAATAACTGTTTTTTACAATATTTTACTAACCTCAAAATGTCATGGAAGGATTCTTCTGTCCGATATCTCAATTCCGCAGTGTCAATTAAAAATAATCTCTCAGAATCTTTTAATATCTTAACTGTAAATTAACTTTTGTAAGCTTCCTTGATAGGAGCACATGAACTGTCTTGCCACTTATGTTCCTGTAATTTGCATAAATTATAATGTGGTTTAGGAAATAGGACATCTGCTCCTGATTTACTAGTTCAAATATGACTTTTATATCTTTCATTCTTCAGTTTTTGAAATGTATGTAACCAAATTGCTATGCCTTTGTTTGCTTTTATAGAATAACATTTGTAACTTGCGTTCTTTATAACTGAGTAGTTCTCCCCCCCCGCCCAAAAAAAAATATTTCTAGTCTTTTTAAGTACGTTGCTTTAGCGGCAAGTTCCTTTAAATATAACTGATAAGCTTCTAAAATGCCTTAAATTAATTGAATTAAAGTTAAGACTAGATAAGACGGTTGGAATTAGGGACAGCTGAGATTGATGGAATTAAGGAAGCAAGTGAAAATTTTCATTCAATTTTCGCCCTCTTATTTTGATAATAAGGGTGTTTCTGTGACATCATAATATTCCATTCGCACTTGCAATATAATAACATATAAGTGGCTAGTGTGTTATCTGAAATTTTTATATGGCTATTTTCCGCCTGAACTATTTTATTTTGGGGAATCTTAACTATGGTTAGTTTTTCGTCTAGAAACTCTTCCATTCGTCACCAGGATAATAAATTCTTGTCTGGGTTGTAAATTGTAATTCATATTGGTAATTTGATAAAAGTTTAAAATGAGGTAAATTGAATCTAATGTTTGAACAGCGATATTTAATACTTGGCTGTTAGTCTTCCAACTAAAAGGCCTACACATTAAATGAATAATTCCGTTTTCAGAAGGTAGCCTGATTAAAAACGTGGGTTTTATTTACGTCGGTCGGTTTATATGCGTGTCTTGGCTTGCATGCAGTCTGCTTTGCTCAAACCTCGGTACCATTTTCTAAAATGTTTTAATAAATATCAAGCCCGACTCTCAAAATTGGTTCTCTCGATTTTTATTAAATTTTATTTGGGTGTAGTTTTAAATAAACTGCTGGGTAAACGTTTAAATTTGAAAATTTAAAAAATTATGGTTCAGACGTAAGTCGAAAAATAAAAAAAAACATTTTTACAGTATTTTTTCCTTTTTTTCAATTTTTTCGTAATTTTGTACACAAAGTTAAAAGCTAAACAATTTCATCAAAATGTCATAAACTGATCATGAGACATTTGGCTAAATATGTAATTTTTCAGTGATTACTTCCAAAGCGAATGTTTCGAAGAACGTTTGTGTAATTATTTGCACCACTTATTTCCGTAACTTTGAGTGCCGACATTGTCGAGTTATTCAAATAATTTTGTAACAATATAACCGTACTTTTGACTGATTTCAATTACGTAATGATGTTAACACTATTGAAATATTTTCAAATTACAATAATCAAACAAATACGTGAAGATTTGAATGCGCAAAGAAAGATATGGAAGAATAAATCTTGGATAACAAAAAGCAACAATAGACGGTTGGCCGCCAGGCTTGACTGCACATTATCATCAAGCCTTGCTTGTATACATGAGTGCTTTTATATCGAGGATTTCTGAATATAAATTACCTCTTTGCTTGTACACTATTTTATATTTTACATTACATTATATGATATATATACTTGTATAAATAAGACCAGCAATAATAATACTAATGGAGAAGTTATGCTTCGACGTTACAGTTAACATAACTTAGAAATTACAACCCTTGGGTATACGACATATATTGTTAATTACTCTGTCTGTAATGTCTTTTAATTACTTACTGACTCACTTACACAATCCGTTTATTAGGTTTAAATGTTCTTCACACGTACCTCAACTCAGAGTAAATTGAAAATATTATGGACATTTGATTTTTAAATTACAATCTTCTAAAATAATTAATTGACAGTTAAAATGAAAGTCATTCACAACATATATTCAATTTCAATTAAACATTATCTTCTGGAGCGGCCATTATAGTTAGAAGTTTTACTAACAAATTTCCACTTATTGGTATCATGTGAAGACCCAAACACGAGACCTTGAAGTAAGCGTCAGTTCTGACATCTAGAACATTTTTTTAGTTATAGTTACACATTTTATACACGTGTGTGTTTGTGTGTGTGTGTGTGTGTGTGTGTGTGTGTGTGTGTGTGTGTGTGTGTGTGTGTGTGTTTCATGCAAACATAAACGTAAGGAGCGGATAGAAAATCGAGGAAACATTGAGGTTAGTGTTCCACTCAATAGGAAATTAAATTTCATATTTTTCTCCTTTATTAAACTGAGACTATAAAACAGTAAATTTATTAAAATTTGTGTAAAACTAGGTTTTTAATATTTGACAATATAGTTTTAACTGTGTTTCTATCAATTGCTTATTAATTAAAATTATTGAAGACAAAGCAATTGAGTAATTGCTTAATACAAGTAATTGAGTAATACAAACTCATTGGGTTTGTATTTGTGTCGTATTTGTTCTGCTATTAAAGCCGCATGCTAAATTTAATTAACTCTCTCATGATATTGTATGTTGATCTTAAGATTTTTTTTAATCATTTTGCGAATGGATTATTTCAAACTATTTTGGTAAAATGTCATCAACCCTTAAGATTTTTTTGGTTTTAGCAAATTTGAACTATTATTGACTCTTTCAAATTTTAAAAATTGATTTACAGAAAGCATTCTTTCGTATTTTCCTACACTTACAGACAAATTTAATTAAAATCATTAGAATTTTTTTCAAATAAATATAGTTCAACTTTTCATCTGCCTTAAATTTTGAGTTGACAAGAAAGTTCTCTTACACCATTTAGTAAATTCAGAAAAAAATCTTACATTATTATAGGGGTCTAATTAGCAATGTGAAAAACGTAATTTTTTGTGCTTCCCAAGTGTATTTCAATTCAGTGAAACTCGATATACAACTACAACAGTAGGATTGATTACTTTTGAGTGAAAAGTACAGCAATGCAAGGAGGGTGTCGGACAGACAATTAAGTGACAGTTTGTAGCAACTCAAGAGTGACGCAAAGTTTAACTAAACTGTAAATACATTGATATATTGTGCTGTTAACATTTTGTGAAGCATTTCCTTAGAATCGAGTTTCCTAGGTGTTATGTTTAACTGAACTCGTTGCTTTTAAAATATTCCTAAGACCTCCACTCTATCTTACTGCTCGCTGCGCTACTTGTTGAATAATAAAATCAATTCAATTGCATAAGCATAAGTGTTCTCTTATTGATAATTCGCCTAATAGTTAGTTTTTTGAAAATAAAAAAAATTAATGTGTTATTTTTATCTTACCATGCCAAATTTCAACGTAATTGGATGAATCATTCTGGAGATAAAAATCAGTTAGTGAAAGAAACAAAAAAGCGGCTATCAGAAAGGCTTTTCCTGATCCATTTTTACAGGTTTTTTTTCTTTCTTTCTTTCTCTATCTCTCTCTCTCTCTCTATATATATATATATACAAATATTTATATTTATTTATTTATATACAAGTCAACATGTTCTGCTGACACACACACACACACACACACACACACACACACACACACACACACACACACACACACACACACACACACACATATATATATATATATATATATATATATATATATATATATATATATATATATATATATATATAAACACACAAAACCACACAAAACAGATGTAAATATTTCTGAAATATATTTGCTGCTTTTTTATTTGTCTGTCAGATTTGAAATAAACCTAACAATAATAAGGAATACGAGGGTTGATTAAATATAAACGAGACTGACTTTCTAAAAACTTTTCCGTTGGACATTGAACTCTAAAGGGTGGGGTTTCAGGTAGCCTGGGAGGTTTGGGACGGGCGTAGACGGGCAACATTTCCGTTCGGACCCTTCAGTATAAAACTATACAATGAGTGAGAGTGAAGTGCACGTTTCCGTGGAGCAGAGAATTATTATTAAGTTTTTGGCCAAGGAGGGGGTCAATCCGACTGAAAACTTTCGTAGATTGACGGCTCAATACGGGGACAGGACCCTGTCAAGAGCTCGCGTTTTTGCTTGGCACAAGGAATTCGCCGAAGAACGGGAAGCAGTAGAAAACCTCAGCCATGATCGTCGCCCGACCACTTCCGTCACGGACGAAAACATTGATGCTCTTCGGAAGCTCCTGGACGAAGACAGACGTATATCGCTGCGATTTATTGCAGATGAACTCCAGTTGAGCTATGGTAGCGTTCAAAAAATCGTTACATCAAACCTGGAACTCAGCAAAGTATCTGCAAGGTGGGTTCCACGAATTTTGACCGACGTTCACAAACGGAATCGTTTGGAGATTTGCCAGCGACTATTAACCCAATTTGAACGAGATGGTGAGGCATTATTAAACCGGATTGTCACCTGTGACGAAACATGGGTTCACCATTACACTCCCGAGTCGAAACAGGCAAGTATGGAGTGGCGGAAAAGGGGAGAGAGGGCGCCTCTGAAGGCCAAATCACGATCGTCGGCCGGGAAGGTAATGGCCACTGTATTTTTCGACAATCAAGGAGCCTTTCACGTCGATTTCCTCCATCAACGACGCACAATAAATGCACAATATTATTGCGATGTTTTAGAGGCCACAAAACAGTCTTTTCGTAGGAAAAGGAAATCTAAACCGGCGAGAAACGTCATTCTTCTTCACGATAGTGCCCGACCACATTCGGCGAACGCTACGAGGCTTAAACTCGATCAAATTGGCTGGGAACTAATGGAACATCCCCCATACAGTCCAGACTTATCACCCTGCGACTATCACCTGTTTGGGCCACTCAAAGAGGCGCTTGGAGGCCAGCGTTTCGAAGACGATTCTGCGGTGGAGACCTTCGTGCTCCAATGGCTCAATGAACGCCCGAGAACTTTTTACGAAGATGGAATTAAAAAACTTCCAATCCGGTGGGAAAAATGTGTTACTCGTGCGGGAGACTATGTAGAAAAATAATTTGTATCAAGAATAATTTGTAAGTAAGCAATAAATTTTTAAAAAAATTAGTCTCGTTTATATTTGATCAACCCTCGTAAATGAGAAAGAGATGAACACGAGGTTATGTAGGAAATGATATATTCAATCTAACAAATAACAATAATGCAAACGTGATTGCACATTATCATTAAATTTTTCCCCTTTAGTTTTTCACCCCTTCATCCCCTCACATGTGTTTGCTTCTACACAGTATAATAGATATGTCGTGATTTGTTTTGTACTTTGAGGCATTCTGAATACAGATTATGCTTTAGTCAACAATAACTCAAGAGGTTGTAGTCATAAATTTGAATAGGAGGAAAGCCATGAAAATTGAACTTATTTTTCTTTAAGAGTGTTTAATATTTAAAGAATTTATGCACGAACTTTTAAATACTGCATGTCATTCTGACATGCATTTTTGGTCAAAAACATTATTTGACTAAAACAAATATCTTGAAACATATTTTCATTAAAAACATATAAGGAAACAACAAATATTAAATACATTATATTTTTTTATTTTAAGGCGAAAAGCACTTTGAGGCTTTATCGCCTCCCTAAATGTAAGTGTGAGTGTGAAGTGTTAAAGTCGTAAGTGTAGTATTGTAAGTGTAAGTGTGTGTTAGACTCGGGTACCGCGAGGAAAGTCTAAATCCTCTCAATAGGTGCAGCTAGTCTGCACCCCTGGGGAATATTAAATGCAAAAGCTGCTAACAAAACAGCTGACGTAAATGAACCTATAGAATAATTAAACAATACAGCTGATATTTTGAGCGATAGTTAGTTTTGCGTTACTCTAATTTCGAATATTACTTGAGGATCACTTAATAAAGTAAAATTGGCATTTACTAGCTTAGTGATTATTCAGGAAAATCCGAGGTCGAAGGCCAAGTGTAAGCGCAATGAGCTGGAATTGACCCAGTAACTGGACTGGTATTTTCTTACTCATTTATATTACATAATGTAATACCAGTGTTGCCAACTCAACCAAATGAAACGTTGCACGACATGTAAACTATCACACATTGTCCGATCTAAATAAAAGATAATTTAGAAATCCTGACCTAATTTTGTTGACTTCATAAAACATATGTTTCAAGTATAGTTATCTCGCTGTTATTTATTTTCCATGCGGTTTTTTAATCATGCAAATTAATTAAACAATTGTAATTCAGTAATTAATTTTAATAAATAAATAAATTATTTATTCATGAATATCTTAACCATTTTAACTCTGAACTGAATTCAGAAAAAATTTAAAATTCTTAATTAATACTTTATTTTGTTGTTGTTTTTTTAGAATTTGCTTATGTTGTTTATTAAATATAAACTGATATTATTATTTAAAAAAGCAATTAAAATCAATAAAATTTGTTTCTCGATTTTTTTAAAAGTTTAACTAACAATTTTCGACATTTTTTTAATAAATAAATGAAATTGAACTGATTTTTGTTACCAAAAACGGATTCTATCTAAGTTACAAACTTTTTCAAGTTAATATTAAAATAAAATTTTACGCTAACTTAGACTTTTTCGCATATACAAATTTTCGTTTAAGTAATATTTATTTAATGTTGCTAGTGAAACACACACACACACACACATATATATATATATATATATATATATATATATATATATATATATATATATATTATCGCCGCCCTAAATGTAAGTGTGAGTGTAAAGAGTTAAAATCGCAAGTGTAGTGTTGTAAGTGTAAGTGTGTGTTAGACTCGAGTACCGAGAGGGACGTCTAAATCCTCTCAATAGGTGCAGCTAGTCTGCACTCCCTGCGAGGAGCACTATATATATATATATATATATATATATATATATATATATATATATATATATATATATATATATATAGAGAGAGAGAGAGAGAGAGAGAGAGAGAGAGAGAGAAAGAGAATTCTAAATCCTTATAAGATCGGAACATGCTAACTTGTATTAGCGAAACAGAATTAGAGCTACCGCAGTAACTGGGAGTTGACTATTTCATCTGTCGCATATAAACCCATATACTCGGGCTACATAAGAGGACATTGCAGTAATATAAAACGTACCAACCAGTGGCACACAGAAGTCTCATCAGGAGCGACCTTACATTCTGCAGCTACAAACTTCTAAATTAACTTCTGCGCCACGTCAAGAGTAGATTTAATTGGATTACTTTGATAGCACCCCGTCAAGCGTTCGCGGAGGCAATTGTAAGGAACGTCATGCCGACATTTCTAAACACTCTTGCGCGATCGTTCTTTGTCTTTTGTCAAATTATCTCAATGTGGTACCGTACTAGTAGAATTATTTTCCCACCATGTAAAGTACGTAGATATTTTGGGGATTGAAAACAAATTATTTGAAATTACAAGAGATATTCGTTTTTAGGCTTTTCAATTGAAATAAAAGTTTTCACCTGTACCTGTCCACTTCGGTCAGGATATCGAATTGAATGATTTTGATAGTTTCGATGTATATAATAGTGTGCCTATATTTTGGGACAATATATTGTTTTTCAATAATCTAATAATATTCCAAATTTTCTTGTCAGAAGCTAATACTGACACATTGGTTCTAACCAAAACTGGTGAAATGAAACAAAACCAAAAGTGAATTTCTCGTGTGAAAACATTCAAGGTCAATTTTAATGGATATATTCGTATTCATGCTTAAAAAAGTGGAACAACTAAAGTAAACTCTAAGTAAGTTTAGAGTTAGTTAGCTTCAGTTAAAACCATAACGTTTGACAAGAAATAGTAGGCCTACATGGTTTTGCAACGATTTTACTTAGGAAGACATGTACAGTAATCTTAAAATACAAGTACTGAATTAGTTTATTACAGTAATTAAATACTAGCCAATGGTATAATTTCAATTATTTTTTTACATAATTTATGTTTTTTAAGTTTAATTAAGGATAACGATTTCTTAAAAAAGTCTCAACTTCTTTTTCTTTTCGTACATGTAGCCACAAGGAAATTGCCACATATTTCACTTCCAACTTTGTTTATAAAGAGGTCCTATGACACTGTTAAACGTTTTGCTTTATAATGTATATTATTCGTTTATTTTTCCTTTGAGTACATGTATTCAAAAACTCTGTCTTCTTTAATTAAAAAAAAGAGTTTATTCAACTAAATTGCCATTTTAAAAAACTTTTTGCTAAATATTTCAATTTCAAGTTTTTTTGCTAAAAAATCGAATAATTTTGACTTTAAGAGCAATATTTTATTTAATGTTTCATCAACATTTTCAAGGGTTATTTTTCACGTTTTCTAATATTCTCGCTTTAGAGTTCATAAATCACCGCCTTTTAAAAAGTCACAACCACTCAACTTCAAATTTCATAAAATTTTATACACGTACGGCAAAGAAGTAAAAGAAAAATAAATAAAATAAAGATGAAATCACTGACCTTCGCCAAACACAAAATCCATCAGTCATGACAAAAGTGAAGTGATCATGACAAATGACACCCCTATGAAGTGTGCACGTATCAATCACTAAGGTGTTTGTGTCATCAATATCTGACACTCCTGAAGTCAAGCAGCAGATACACTAGAGCACTGCATTCTTACAATTTTCAAAAATTAATGGTGTTAAATGAAAAACCAGTTTGCTATTGTAATTTTTGGTTGCGGCTGTTACCACTGATAAATATTAAATTTAATAATATTCGGTGTTTCAAAATGCTAATTTGTACTGATTTAACTAAAATAGCATCCTCTCGTTTGCAATTTTGGCCCGATTTTATTAAAAACCCTATTTTTGGAAGTAGTTTAGACAAATTCGTAACCCAGAAAAATCTGGTCAACAGTTTTAATCATTCAAAATAATTACAATTGCATAACTGTTTTTTCTCTTGCACATTTATAAAAATCCGATCACCGTAGCAATTAGTGTTAAAAACTGCATTTATCAATTCTTTAAATTTAATAGTTCCATTAAAAAATACAATATTGAATCTATCGGCGGTTCTAATATCGGTGCGGATTTTGCTGCTGATTATGGTAGTGAATCAGGTTTTCAAAAATTATAAAATAAATCAAACACTGTTGAACATTTTATTTCATCACGCGACATTTGCGTGCGGTGATTCTTTAATTTTTTTCTATGTAGTTCTTTTTCAAAAACACTAAAACCAGTTTCGCTTGAAACAATGTAAGTTCCAGTGAAACTATGTATCCCTTAATTAAGCAATGCGCCCCAATTTGCACTACAAAATATATATGTCCATTTTACTATAAGAAGCGTTACTGTATATTTTTAAGTATATATTTTTCTAAATTTAAGCTTCGCACTCTATAAACGCGCAGTACCATAATGTCCGACTTGTGTATAAACATTAGTATTATGTTACCAGTAAACAAACAGAAAGTCCTTCGACGTTATAACAACATGGATCTTGTGTGTTCTGTACTTATCGACCAACATCAACACTCAAACACCCACACAGACCTATTGTAGTTACTTCCTGAAACTTTCGGCTGTTTAAAAAAATAATGGTACAAAAAATACATACATTTTTAATACACACACGCACACATGCGCACACAAAAAATTAAGTTATAAACACTCTTATATATAACACACAACACACAAAGTTAATTAACATTCTTGAATTAAATTATTTTAATAGGTTCAGAAACTACAAACAATAAACTGGCCAAATTTCTCAATTTTTTGTGAATCATAATTCTAGGCAGTGTAACAAATTTTAAAGAAAAATTACGATTCCATAAGTAAATTGAATAACCAAAACAGATACGGAACGTGTCAGAGAACTAGCGATATTCGTCTTCGATTCACACTTGATCTACGAATTTATTTCGTTAAACATTTGTTGCCAGAAATATGTGACAAACAGTTGAGCGAAACGAAATGAACAGGATGAATAAATCAGGACGATTTTGTTACTTGTTTTTCTACAACCTTCGAAACAGAAGTTGGTGGCGTAGCGACCCGTTGTTGTTTTCAACTATAAACTGTATTCGTGTAGCTTACCTGTTCGTAAACTTTCAGAAGTGAATACTTCTTTACGTTCAGCACGACAAATTTTGTGGTGCAGTGAAGTCGAATTGAGAGCAACGTAACGGAAAAGTGAAGAATACATGAATAGATAAAACAGTGTGCAATGAAGTTGCGTACGGAATATATATATTGGTGTTTAACGTCCGACTATTGTGCACACTTGGGCTAATGCAGACTATGGGATGATTTATAGCGTATGAAAATGCCAAGCCCTGGCCGGGAATCGAACACGGGTCCTCGGGGTGGATGCCCAGTACGCTATCAACTAGGCCACTGAGGTGGCATATATATATATATATATATATATATATATATACAAATATGTGTGTGTGTGTTTGTATGTGTATGTGTGTGTGTGTGTGTGTGTGTGTGTGTGTGTGTGTATGTATGTGTGTGAGAGTGTGTGTTTGTGTGTTTGTGTGTGTATTTGTGTTTGTATGTATGTGTGTGCGTGTGTGTGCGCGCGCGCGTGTATGTATGTGTGTGTGTGTTTGTGTGTGTGTGTGTGTGTGTGTGTGTGTGTGTGTGTGTGTGTATGTTTGTATGTGTGTGTTTGTATGTGTGTCAGTATATGTGTGTGTGTGTGTGTATGTGTGTGTACTACACACATAGAAATTAATACTCCTTTTAGCCCGGTCTAGCAAAGATTTGTAGTGCAATGAAATCGAATTGAGAGTAACGTAAAGAAAAGCTCACAAACAAGAGGGCAAGAACAAGTCGTCAACTTCATTTTAAAGTCGATCCCAGATACCGGTGTAAACAGTGTCATTTACAAGTATTTACTTCGAATGTCAGTAGTCTTTACGCACCATTTAATTCTTTTTATACAGAGACATTTGATTTACTGTTTGTACCCGTTTGTGGTACAATAAATTAACAGCTAAACATCTAAACAGTCGAACGTTTTGAAGTCCAATTCTAAAGAAATTATGAATTCGGCTTAACAGTGAACTTTACAAAGTAGCAGCAAAAATATCAAGCACTCTTTACACTTACGTATGGTACTTTCTAACGATCAAGAAATTTTCCAAAACTTTTTTTGCAATATTTTTCCAATTTTTATAAAACCAAATCCATTGGCAGTAATTATTCAATAATTCGAATAATAAATATCTCAACTCGTTTGTTTCAACTCGTGGTTTGACCTACGCGACCCTTTATCTAACCGTCAAACTACAAATAAATAATGATAATAATAACCAGTGTCATTAATTTTTAACGGTCAGTTAACAGAATACCGCCAATTTTCTGCAGTCACAGTTTTATATCGCAGAACATGTGTTGTTACCATCCATACAGACAAACATCAATTTATAGTGCTGGAGATTGTCAGGCATTAAAGTTTTATTAGTTGATAAAACATTGCAATTTGCAGTCATAACTTTTAGCGCTTTGTTATTGTACAATCTTGGTATGTTTAAATCATCTTGGTTAAAATGAACAGTGTTATTTCTGAACAAATCCGATTACGAAACTATCAGGAAATCAGAAAACGTCTTATTTTTCAAAATCGGTTCATTAGATTTTGATGATATATGAAAATGTATTGTTTATTAGTGTAGACATTTTTATTATTATTCTACCATTATTTAAATTTACCATTAGAATAAAAATTGAACTACACAAACACATTTGTATGGCGGCCATTACTTATATTGTGTATTCTGTGTATTTTTTACTGTAAGGTTATTTTATTTCAAATTTGTTACTAACTTGCGTTACGCATCTTTACACAACTATCAAATTTGAACAAAATCTGATTGATCGATTTTCATAAAATCAGATCATTTTTTCGATATTCAAAACTGAAATTTTTAACTACGTCAATATTTCTTTGATAATTTAAAGGATAAATTTGTAAAGCTATTTTTTTAAAGAAACCCTGTTGTTATTTCATTTGTAAGAACGTCTCACCACAAAAAGTGATTGGAAATAAAAAATTAAAATTGATTACAAAATATAAAAGTATTTAAACGACCTCTTTAGACAGGGAGGAAACGAAAATATGTCTAAATCTCAAGCTTAGTTTTTCATGATGACTATAATTTTATACACTTAGTGAAATAAATACAAATGACACGCAGTTGTCAAACTGACATGATAGAAGCGAATTTCCAAAAGTATTTTTATCTTACCCTTTTTGAAATTCTTCACCATCATGATCAGCATTAAAGTTGAAAACATATTATTGTTAAAAGCTTTCAACTTAAACTGAAAATATGAAAATAAACTCTGACCGCCGTCCAATATTCAGAAAACGTTAAAATCTTAATAAGTTTTTTGACGCTGGTAAAATCAGATTTTAAGACAAAAGAGTTATGAATTTTTAACACTTGAATGACTGCCATATTAAAATGATTAAAAGCATTTTGCTGGTTAACGAACTTGCTCAAACTATTACCAAAATCGATCGTTATGCCAAGGTTGAATAAAACCAGACTAAAAATGCAAACGTGACCCCTCAAAAAGTGACCTAGAGATCAGGATCAGTTCTCATTTCAATATCACGGGTCTTTCCATGATGGCTGTTTCAATAGTTAAGTTTTTCAATGGAAATTTACCAAAATGTAATAATTTATCGGACGTTGGACTTAAATTATATACTAGGCCTATTTAGACAAATAATTGCAGATAACACGGAGTTCAGTTTGATGTCAGTATGTTTGAAAGTCAACAGAATAAGGTCGAATAATTTTCCGAGAGTGAAAATCAAGTTTGACATAATTATAGGAATTGTTATTTGCTTGAATAACTTAAGAAATTCTAAAATTCCACGCCATTATAGGCGGCCCGTAAGCAAAATATAATGTTTTGTTCAGTTACATTGTTCCAAACCACCGACTGCGCTTGTCCAAGCGTAACATTAATTCCTTTTGCGTGAATATAAATTTCAATTATATAATATAGGCATTTTTTCAATTCTCAATATTGTGTTAAATTCTTGAGAAATTTCTTTAAAATAATCACAGTAGGCAGTTGTTTTTAAACGATTTTTTAAACTATAACAATATCACAATAACTTTATCTTCTTAAGTTTTGGAAAATGTGTTTTCACCAGCTGCAAAAGTAATGTATGAAAATTAAAAACGATCACTTAAAATAATTTTAATATTGAAATCATATACTCAAAAATTGTATATATATTTTTAAAATCTGGAATGCCAAAATGTGAACGGATTTTGTGTTAAACGAAATTTGTTAAGTCCAGATTTTCGAAACTATTACCAAAAATCGATTTTCGTGTCAAGTTTAAACATAATAGCACCAAACTTTCTAACAAAAGAGTTCTACAAACACATGTATCAATATCACAGAGTCCTCGGAAAGAAATCTAAAAATTAGGATCGGAGTTAGTGTCAAGTTACCAGAGCCGAGTCTTTCAAACCAAACGTATATAAAAATGGTATATAAATTAAGAGTGGTTCTCATTTAAATTCCCTGAGTTTCGGCCTTACTATTACAACTGCCATTTATCAGGCATACTATAACCCCCCTCTAATTGAAATTCACTAATAATGTAGTACACTTAACAATTACCATGCAAGAGAAACCTGATTTCTTATTTATAAAATCCATAAAAAATAATTTCGTGTTTAGACTTACTTGAAAAATTCATGTGCCAGATTCAATGTGATGATTGAATTGCCTAACAATTCATACTGAACATAATTCTAGACGTTAGGCTAATACGTAGATTCGTGAATAAGTTTTATTAGACTGTTTAATAAGAATTCTGTAAATTATCGGCTTCGGCCATAATTTATTCGACAAGATAAAATGTGATTTACATACTAACAGATGCAGTTTAGCATGTCTTTTTTACTAAAAAGTAAATGTTGTATGTCCTGGTGCACGTTGGCGATCTGTTGTTGAAACAACAATGAAATTATTTCACCAGCAAAACACAGTTTGAACACAGTAACTTCCAGCTGTTGCGTGACTATCATAACATGCTAGATGTTTTTATCGTTTACACTCGATGGGACCTGTGCCGTAACAAGCAGGTCACGTTAACAGGCCAAACAGTGAATCTGTTTTACAGTTTTCCAATTTACTCTTTATCATAAACTACAATTATTTCAAATTTTTACAGTGATACGAGTTAAGAATTTTCAATACTGAGTAACACATTTTAAAAACTATTTCAAAAATACTTTGTCTGTGTTTTCTGAATCGGATTTTTTAAAAGAAATGGCAACTAATTTTGTTTAATTGTTCACGTTTATCGTATGCATCGTGTGTTACCATAATCAAGTTCTGTACTAAATTTTCCTTTGTAAAATAAAGTTAAATATCCTTTACTGTAATGTAGTTAGTTTTTGGGAAACTTGATTCTATTAGTACGGCGGATAATGTTGTTTTACACAGTGCTTCAAATGTCAACACAATGGAGAAGATATATTAAACATAAATATTCATCTTCACAATTTTCTTTAATTGTTAACAGCTGGTTGTCATGTTATACATAACTAATTTGAAAGAAAAAACCGTTATTTTTGCAATAAACTTGCACATTATTAATAACATTACTTTTTTTTAAAACATGCTGTTTGTTTCATATATATATATATATATATATAGTATAAGGTTTTATTTGTAATTAATTACTTGAAACAATTTGTTTAACTCTTCGTTTCTAATTCATTGAACTAGATTTTAATAAAACAATTCTTTAGCTAACAACATTTGAACAAAAGACCTATACCATAACTGATGAACAAAGGGCAGCCACGTCGGACAGGATGAAGAAATTTTGGGAACGGAAGAGGCTGAAATGCTAGTCTCTAAATAGCGATGTTGGACTCGGAAGTGTATGGACTGATTAAAATGCTACAACGAGAAAGTAAACTAAGGGAAAAAAACAATTCTTTGACACAGCCTTCAACACGCTTGTATTTCAATGGACATTTTTCTAGTAAAATAAATCTCAAATCAGAGTGCCCTTGTTAGTATAGAAAACCTATCCAACCAGAGAACGATTCTCGCTGTTTCACGAAGTTAGGTTAACTGCCATACGTACTTATATTGCATAACCCGGCCCCTTACGTTCTTCTGCATATAGCTTAGTCTAACAACACACATACAGTATACAAGATAGTAGGCATATTAAAAGAAACTATGCATTCGCTTGACTTAGCTTTGCTTCGACTAAGTTACTATTGTTTCAGTCTTTCGAAAATGAATGCTTTATTCGTTTCCAAAAACGGCGTTCAATATTCGTTTTCGTTTTTGATACATATAAACAGCTTGATGCATTTATTTTATGTTTTACGCTACAATTTTTAATTTTCTGTAAAAAAAACAATATTTTCGTAGTTTTTAATAAATATGTTATATTCTTTAGATTAAAAATTAGCTAATTCAAACATTATACCAGTATTGGATAAAAACTTAACTATTAAAAAACTGGTAAACTATATATATATATAATATATATATATATATATATATATATATATATATATATATATATATATATATATATATATATATATATATATATATATATATATATATATATATATATATATATATAACTTGAAGCTTAAATTTAAAATCCAAATATACTCCACAACTAAATATTTCCAATGTATATATTTTTTATATAAATTTTCATTAGATTTTTCAGCTCTGTGTCACAGATACATTCGTAATAAGCACATACAAAATATTAGTGAATCTCCTGAAAAATGAACTATTTGGACGGCCATTACGCTACGACCTAGGCCCACACTTTGAAATTAATACCTTCACTCAACTTGACACTAAAGTAGACACATTTGGATAGCTTAGAAAATGTCGTTAACAATAAAAAATGGCGATAATTTCAAATTATTAAACATTCATGAAGTTTTGTCTTAAAATTTTATTTAAAAATCTGATTTCACCTTCGCAATCAGAACTAAAAAGTCTGCACAAATTAGCACTTTGAATTGGTCAAAATCCTTTCAAAAAAAAGAAATATTTTTCACGGTGGTCAGGATTAATTTTCAATGTAATTTGGAAGTTTGAAAGTTAATACATGTAGATATTAATCCCAATTATGATGGTGAAATCAGAATTTCAAAAATGTTAAACATTTTTAGTTTTTTTAATTTATTTTATTTTAAGGCGAAAAGTACATTGAGACTATTATTGCCTCCCTAAATTTAAGTGTGAATGTAAAGTGTTAAAATTGTAAGTGTAGTGTTGTAAATGTAAGTGTGTGTTAGACTCGGGTACCGCGAGGGACGTCTAAATCCTCTCAATAGGTACAGCTAGTCGCGGGGTACAATATTTTTAGAAATTCCCTTCTATCACATCAGTGAGACAGCTGCGTATAGATATTATTTTTTGTCTAGATAAAAGCGTCCTTACAGCGTCTAGACTCTCCCTCATTATAGTCTTAGTTATGTTTTACATCATAAAAAAGGGAAATAAAGATTAAACAAGGATGATAAATGTCAGTGAAGGCTTAACTGTCACTTCTTAATTAAAACACTCTTAATTAATTTCCGCCGTGAAGACAAGAAGAGGCGCCACAATAATCCCGACTTTGTACAAAACTTTAACACGTGTTTTGAAAATTTCGGAACTTTGAATGTCACTTTGTCACCCGTACTTGAAAAAAGCTTTAAAAAACTTTACAATGTTCCACTATTTCTCCGAAAAGTTGGTTTGAATATATTAACCAAAAAAACCGGAAAAGTCATTAATTTTTTAAAAACTTTTCATCAGATTTTCCTACAATTTGAACAAATATGAAATTAATGCACCAAACCACGAGGGTTGCCAGAATAATCTTAAGATTTTGTTTTTGATTTACTCATCCTCCAAATTTCACTCACAACACATTTACTAAAAAAACAGTTTTTTAACTCCTTATTTGTCGAGATTTTAGGCAAAATCTAATAAACCGAATTTGATAAAATTTGGAGAAATATGATAGTTTTATGATAGTTACGACGTTTAAGCTTTGTTTCAGTGCAAACATTTTACGAAAATCGTCAAAACCTACTTTGAGACAATACTATTTTTGTTAATTTGTCTGTAGACCAAAACAGAACTGCAAACAAAAATGTTTTTGAATTAAATGACTGATGTAAAACATTTGACAGACCTTCTTCCATTATTTTTTCAAAAGCTGTCGTTAAAATAACTGTGAAAATTGGCCTAATTTCTCAAAACTGGTTAAACAGATTTTACTAAAATTTTAATTATATTTTTCCATAAATTATGTGAATATAATAAATTTAAAAAAATATACTGTTCAACTAATCGAAAAAAGAATAGTTAATGGTCAGTGTTAATTTTTTAAAAACAAATATAGGCCTACATGAACACAAGTATCTGATAAAGTAAACATTACGTTTTTTGTCTCGGAAGTTTTAAAAACGGACGGACTCATCAAAATCGATTTATTTAAATGATCTTTGCATTCTGTGTAGCAAAAAAGTAAAAGTAGATTAAACAAATACAAAACTTTAAAATATAAATAAACTTTTATTTGTTTTGCTGTACGACACTTTGTATAATTCAATAAAACTGTTTCAAACTGTACGGAACATTGTTTGTTAAAACTATACGGAACAATGTAACTTTTCGAAACATTTGGTTCAAATTGTTTCACAAAAATAAGTGTAAACACACTTTAGAGTATTTTTGAATAGTATTTAATGAAACGTAATTAAAAGAAAACGTATTTGTACTAGACAATTATAAGTTTTTACCACCATAATACTTACTCGTAGTACAGAAAAGTAATAACAAACATCTAAATCAAAACAATACATTTCTTTTGTTGCCCACAGCCTTGAAATATTAAAAATGCTTCCTCTTCTAATTCCCGGCAAACTTTTAATGTCACTTCTTACGAGTGTAATCTTGGCTCGACAATAATAATCTCCCCACGCTCTGGCTTGACATACTGAACCTAGCATATGATCTTATGCATAAACATTTTTTTTTACTTGTGTAAAACACACTTTTATGTTTGCGCGTGACATTTCTAAACACACGCCTACTAATATCTAAACATACAATCGGTAGGCCGATTTGTAGGCCGATAAAGAAACAACGTGCCGACTGTTCTTAGATTTATAACATAAAAGTAAAAATCACAAAAACTTTACACACCAGTGACGTAACAATGCCGTGCCATGATTGTTAAAAAATATGATTGCTTCTAATTCACCAAAAAACGAATTATAATTCTTTTCTAATATTGTACAATTAGCTTCACTATTACTTCCGTATCTGTGGCATGAAATGAAAATTCATCACTGACCTACATGCACGCATATATTTGCATAATGACTAAAGCAACATGCACATTTCCTGTTCTTAAGATATAAAAGAAAATTACAAATGGGAAAATAATTTCTTGAGCGGACAAAATGGTAACACCAAGGTCCGTGACCATGAAATGTGTCCAATCTTGGCTCTTAGAACATTTAGAGTTCGTAATTTAGGTCTGATTTAATTAAAACTTTTCACAAAGAACGATTATGGCAATAGATTACATAATATAGTTACCCGTTAAAATAGGCTCAACCGTTTTGCAATGGCGATGCTAAATAATTAATAATTCATATGAACGTTAAAATCAGAATTTGAATTTATAAATTTCATTGAAAGTAAGAAAATTGCCCAGAGGTAAAAGAGTATTTTTCTACTTTTGTTTTTATATAAAACAAATCTATTTAACCATATTATTAATTTTATATTGTTACTTTAAGAAACATGCCTTCTATACTTTACCAGGACGACTTAACAAAAGAGGATTAATTATTTTTTTATTATTTTAATTACAAAAATTTTTAAATCAACCTTTTTACTTTATTTTCTTCCTACAAAAGAACTGTGAAAAGCGGTCTAATTTCTCAGAACTGATTAAGCAGATTTTAGTAAAATTTTAAATATATTTTTCCATAAATTAAGTGAATATAATAAATTTTAAAAAAACATACTCTTCAACAGTTATTTAATCAAAAAAAGTGACATTTAATTATTTACCACCATAATAATAAAAATAATAATTTTTACATATTTCCGTTCTTATTTGCTTTAATAATTTTCTCAAACCTATCTAAACACTCTGTTTATGTGAAGGTGGAAACGGAAATGGAAAATATCCACATAGCTTGTGAGGAGAGAGATTTGAGAGAGGCAAAACTGTTTTCTTTACATTACCTTTCAACTTGAAAACATCAGCATCAAAGTTTTCCGACTTAACGATTTTCGGCAATTTTTTCTCTATTTTTTTGGAGTTGATTAGAAAGTTTTACCAGTTAGGCCGGGCGACCATCAAATGTAGAGTGGAGGTGAGCCGAGAAAAGCGAAAAAGGTGAACGGCAACCGGAAGCGAATTCAATTAGTTTAAAGAACTCATTTTTATCTTATATATATATATATATATATATATATATATATATATATATATATATATAAACTTAGGCCTACTGTAACGTATTCTAGAAAACTACTATTTTTAAAAACTGTAATGTGTGTAACGAGGAATAACATTTTTTGAGATGTGATCAGCGTGGTGAAGGAAGCTGACTCGGTTTAAAACCGAACCTAGACAGAGTCAAAGCAACGCGGGGCGGAGCCTGTCGAATCCGCTCAGCTTCGTTACGCTTTATGGCCGCACTTACGGTAAAAACAATACGTTCGGTTTTTAATGCGTAGTTCGCTTCGCTCAGCACAGCTTCGCTCCGCATTTGGTGGGCACCAGGCTATTTTTATGGAATATACTTTAGAAGAGCTTAAAAAAACACAAAAGATTCATACCGAAATAAAGCTCTTAATACATATGGTATTAACTAAGTTCTAATTAAATAAGTTAATAGCATAAATATCGATTTTTATTAGGATTCCAACTTTAATATTTATTTTAAGCACTTTTCAGGTTCTTTGAGTTAAAACATTCTTTTTTGAAATATTGAAATGAGGTCTGTCACCACTTTGTCACTTCTAAATTAAATAGTTAAAACCGAATCATAACGTGTATATAATTTTAATCCATACCTTCTCCAGTTACTTTATCACTATAAAAGATTGGTGAGCGAAGCGAGGCCTCTGTTTCAACTTGACCGTTGGCATTTGGTTTGTGTGTTTTGTGCTAAGTTTTGGCCAAACGCAATGACCGATTATTTCAAATTTGAAAGAAGATGTCTCACATGAAGCATGAAAGACTTATGTGTAAGATTTTTTTCTCATTTACTTCCGTTTCAAGATGCCGGCGTCTGTTCAAGATGCCAACTATACACGCGACTAATGGAGAAAGAACTTAAAATTTCCTATAAATTTGGTCCAATATTTCTCGTAAATATTACGTTTAGCGGTTAAATTGGTTAAACGTTACAAGCGCTCTGTGCCAAGTCTAGTGTTCGTTAAACTACTAGTGTACTTACAGTGAAGTTAACACTCGCTCGATTCCCGACCTGCCACAAATTGTCCCTTAATTGTCTGGACGTCTGGACACCCTCCCTTTGCCATAGTACTTCTCAATCAAACACTAATAAATCCTACTTTATGGCTTGAGAAAGTATGCAGGTGGTCTAAACATTGACGTTCTGTTGATTGAAATGCCCTTCTTATGATATTGCAACGTAGCTTAACTTTTTGTATTGGTGGCTGTCTGGATTTCAAGGCCATGTCTGCATTTTTCAAAAATGTACAATCAAATATGATTTTTTCGATTGTTGTATTAAACGTAGTTAATTTTGCGCACAGACAATTAAAAACTTGTAATTATAAATAGAAATAGTCTAGACTGATGGAGCGAATTTCCAAAAACTAATAACTTTGAATAACACGAATTAAGAAGGCAAAAACGAAACCTGACTATCGCAAAAAACACGCACTTAAAAAAATGTATCCACTAGTTAAATTTTCAATATAAGTTGACAATCTAAAATACTCATAGTATTTAACGCAGATTGTACCACTGGTTAATGTGCACCGATTCTATCACATTTTGCTTAGTAGTCGTTAATAGTGGCACTTTTTGAGAATATGATTTCCTCATTGAAATTATCAATACATTAAGCATTAATTAATATTTTGAACTTTCAAAATTTTTGGAAATAAGAATAACAACCTGATAGCGCTCAAGGTTATTTTTTTTTTTGTTGGAATTTTCCATTATGATCACGTTACGAAGTTTTTGCACGTATGAATGTGGTGTTCCCGTACGTTGTCTGGGGAACAATTACGTGTTGCTAGTGTTTCATTCAAAATCGGTTGTGCTCTAAAAAAATCAAATTCGTTTTGTAATAAAAGTACTTTTTTCCGAAATTTTTGACACCTCGTGAAAATGTACTAATGTTTTCTAAAAATTGCACTTGAATGTTATTCCTAAAACGACTGCGTATAAGAGTCTTTATTTAAATAAAAATATATCATATTTCAAAATAACTGCCGTAAAAAAATCAAGCCACACTTTATGAATCTGTATTTTTCAGCGACAGTAAAAACCTTAACAATACTTTCAATTTGCATACGGAAACATTCAATGGTTCTGTAAAATTCACAAAGATACACTTCTGAGCACAACAAACATTGTTGCTTGTCAAAGTTGTGTTTGAAATTATGCAAAAACCTATTCAAATAGAACTTCAGTACAGAAACTCTGTTAATGATGTTCATTTCTTCTTAAACAAAACACACTCAAAGAGGTTCTTCTACATATAAATACACTTTGTAAAACGGAAATACTGTATATAGATTAGTTAATTAGTTTTTATTTAATTTAGTGCATTCTACTTCCTCATTATAGAAAGTATAGTAACTTTATAATTCGTGTGACATATGTAAATGTCTGCTCAGTTCAAAATGTCTGTTTGTATGTTGTGTGGCCGAAGGTTGTTACATCGCTATAGAAAAAACGAATATTTTTGATGATATTTGTTATTATGGTAGTTTTACAATTGTCCAAGAATGTTTTATTAAATATTTCTCTTTGAAATGAGGTTTTGGTGAAATAGGGTATTTTCAAGATTAACTTTAACGGTTTTGATAAAGTTTATCTCATTTAATATTAAAGTTTGCTATTTTACCCCGAAAAAACGTTAATTTTGACAGATATTGACAAAAATCGAAATTAACTTTTTTCAGAATTTCAAACTGATTTTTCACTTTTTTAAAAACATAAATTAAAACTTTTAACTGAAGTCGGTCTTGGAGAACTGAAATTAAAACAATTCATGAATCTCATGTAAATTGAAAAATAAAGTATCTTAAAACAGCTGATTTTTCCCTAATAGTAAAAAATTTAAAAAACAATTGATTGACTGATTTGATAATTTTCCGTTTTTATCTTTGTAAATCTGGATTAACCGAACTATTAGTTTAGTTTGGCGTTCTGAGGGAGTAACACGTAGAAAAAATAGTCGCACCTTTTATTAGAGCTTTTTAAACAATGTCATTTTATTTTATAAATTTCATAATGTAGACTTGCAAAGTTGGAGTAAAAAAAATATAAAATATTTTTTTAATAATAATAATAACTGTATGTGTCTTTTTCAATAAGAAAGACGTAGGTTTATCTGGATAGTAATGAATAAATGTTTCTTCCCTTCAAACAATCAGCTGATTTTGTTAATTAAATTGTTTCTTAGCATAGAATATAAGCCAAGTAAGCAATTACTGTATAAGTAAAATACAGTCAATTAAATTAAATATCTATAATGTAAATATCGCTGTAACTTTCATATTAAAAACGATCTGCAGCTTGGTCTTCTTCCGTGAATTTCCATCTGTAATTAATATAAAATTACATTGAATTACATTCAAAGTGTTTAGTCCTAAACTACTAATAAAACAGTCTAAGCTTTTACAAGAAAATTACCAAACATGCTGTCAATTAAAGCAACATTAATTATAATAATGACTAGTTGTTTGTATTCATCGCAGTCAACACATAACTATTTCAGTAGTAGCAATTAATATAAAATTAATTATAATTAACTCTTTGTTATTGTTTATATTATTCGTAGGCATTGACAATAAACATAACCGCTAAAACAGTTTTATCGAATAAACAGCTGTGTAGTGAAATACAGTATCAACATAACGTAACAAAACACATGTTAACAAAATTACTACGATTTTAAAGGAAATAATCTTTCGTACTTTAATTATGTTATATTAAAATGTTGAAGACAGAATACATTTTTCTGTAACAAATAGCATAGTACATAATTAATAATAAATAGCATATTAATAAACAGGAAAATAGCATTAAAAACAACATCTGATAAGTACAACATTATGAGCTTGTATGTACTCACCTTCCACAAAATATATACAAGCAGCTTTATAAATAGAAAAAAATGTAATCAACACACTGACTATCATGATTCAAATCTGCTAATACAATCTACTCTGTTATAAAGTCAAATTACAAAGCTTACGTGTTAATTACTTATAGTTGTTCGTAAAATGGCGGCCACTTAGTTCTCTTACCTGCAAGCAAACTTGTGTGTTAAATTCGATACGTGCCAATTTATATTATACAATTAAAATTACTCAACACGCACATAGCGGTCCAAGTAAAACGGCTACCAGTGAGTAATTTTAGGCTTTAAGTTTGTGTAAGCCAAACGTCTATGAGTGTTTATTCCACAATTTTTAATAATAGACTTATGGATTCACTTCTGGTGAAAAATATATTGTTTTTAAATACACAAATCAATAAATATACAAGGAAAGGTTCAGTGGTTTTTCACAATTGCAAAGAATACAATAATACGAATATTTCGAAATTTTATTTAAGAAAACCACTAGATTATGAAAGTTATAAAATTTTCAAAACGCACAAACTATAATTTTAAAATGCGTCGAAAAATTCAGCACGTCTAAAATCATTATACATGATCACGTTTTTTTTCCGATTTTATATATATATATATATATATATATATATATATATATATATATATATATATATATATATATAATGAAAAATATACATATTCGTTCATTTATTTTGGGGTTGAATTTTGAAGAATCTTAAATTACGCGTATAGTTATTTGTGTTGTACAGTATTTATGTTGGTTTCAAGGAACTAAAAAAATATATTGCTAATATAAAATGCTTATTTTTCCTTTTTACTCCTTTAGAAGTTGAATTTCGGATTTTTTTTTTCCTTAATGTACTCGTATATACCAAAAACAACTTGTGCCGCTTAGAAAAAAAACATTTTTTAACTAAACAGTATTAAAGTTCTCTTATTGGAAGATCCAGTCTAGGCAGGATTGGAGTGTTACCAGGGAGGCCAACGCCTACCAAGGGCTGTAGTGACAAAAAAAAATGGTTCAATTTATCGCTTAGGCACTAGAGGTGCAATTCGGACGAAACACTTAATTCCTTTAATTTTGCTCAAGGACTTTTAAAATCAACAGTTATGAATTAAAAATTCATTTTACGTCAGTAATTTTATAAACATTTCTTATTGTAGAAAGTTATTTGTGTATTATAAACAATCTTTAAAATGGCATTTCAGTTTAATTAAACTAATTTGTTTTGTAATATACAGTTCGCATAACTTTATATTTTACTCTACATTATACATTAAAAAATTGAAGGAATTTTAAAAGAAATCGAAAAAAACATACCTTTTTTATTTTTGAATCGTAAGTATATTTTATTAAAATTCCCCGCAATACCTTGAGCACGAATCATAAATGACCATAATTTGTGCAAAATCTGATGAACCTATTTCGATAAATTGTACTGAATATTTAGTTTTTTTATACATCTGAATTTGTTTCGGTGGTTTAAGACTAAACTTGAGCAAAACGTAACGGGCTTAGATCACTTAGAATTTAGCATATTTACAAAATTTTGACTTTTGACAATCCTTTAGCAAAAACTCGAATTAAAAATATTTAAAAAAATGTTCCAACATATACGAAAACTAAACATGAATGCCTAATTTCATGAAATCAATAAATTAGTTTTGTCCCCCGCTAATTGTACAGACATTCACGTAAAAGCCATTCTTATAAACTCAGGAAACAAAAACAGATAGATCCTTCAAAATCTCAGGACCTATAATTAGTTTCACGTTCACCGTATTTTGTACTTCATACAGTAAACAAGTAAATATTATATGAGGAAATTCTGTGCTTACTTAATATTAAACTGACATGTTCAGTAAAACGTACCCCGTCAGTGTCCTTTTAGACCTGTTACAAATGTTACATTTAGAAAATTGAACTATTGCGACAATCCAAGTGGAACGTTCACTGATCTTGATCTAGGGCACGTTTAGGACTTGGTATGTATTATGTAGTGGCGTACGTGAGTCAATATTCAAGTCGAAGTTACAATGGCTTAATTGTCGTATTGATTATCACAATTGTATACGGGAGGTCGACAGAAATTTACAGTGGTCTGCTGAATTACTGTATTATCGAATTACCTGTCTTATTCAAAGATCATTTTTATTATCGATTATTAGCTTTTTTTATTAACATATTACTTTTTACAACCAAATCCTGCAAATAATCAGGAAATTTGAACAATGTTAATGATTTATTAGTGAGGAAACGAGAAGTATTCATCATAAGATATTGATTAAGAATGCATTGTTCTGAAAATATTTTACTTCAGGCTAATATTTGGATGTGTTTTATCGATTCAAGAAATTCTTAGTTCAGGAAGTCTTTGTAGGAAGTCTTTATTAGCTTTAAAAACATTTCACAAATTTATATACTTGAAAAATGAAATAACTTTCAAAATTGCAATTTCTACCTTTAACATTACATCGGTACGTTTCTATATTAGTTGAATCACGTGAACAAAAGACATATGTGTTAATTTAACAGTTTATTGATGTTCAGTAGTGTTTATTTTTACAACCTAACCTCCAAATTTGCAATGTTCTTGTACATTAAAGTGAATTAATCTGTTTTTAAGAATGAATTGATGTATTGAACAATCCTGTACAAAATCCACAAAAATAAATCAGATGAAATGGCCATACGATTTTTCTAAATACCGTTGTATTTTATTAAAACACAAAGAAATATATTACTAATAAAGAAATAAAATAATTATAATATATTTACAAAAAGCTATCTTGCTTACTTTCAAAATAGAAAGGAAATGGCTGCCATTTTGAAAAGAATTTTCCTGGTTAACGAACCACACAATAGTCTGTCTTACTAAGCTAGAAGACGATTCCTGGTTGTCTAAGCTAGAACATGATAAGCTCATAAAAAATCTAAATAAAAGATACATCATTCAATAATTTTATTCTTGCGTTTCAAATGTATTGCAGGCCCTGAAACCCTACCCTAAACTTAGCGTCTGACACCACTCAATGTACTAAAAATGATAACCTTTATTAGAGCTATGTCAGCGCTCGCTGCTGGTGGAACAGAGTGTTCAACTACAGTTAAATATCTATTATCTAATGGTGCTGTCTATTTTCTCAAACGTCTTTCTATGCAGATTGAAGAATTTGTAGTGGCAAATAGTCTAATTATTTGGAATTCAGCTTTTGGCATCCAATTTCTGAAATGGTGGCTGTACTTCTAGTCCGTTTATATTCAATGCAGGTACTTTAAACGAATGATTTTTCCAGTTTTTATGTAACTGAATGGCTAGGAGACCATTTCATCACAAAACACACACACACACACACACACACACACACACACACACACACACACACATTTATATTACAAGAAACCCCTAAAAAAATGACTTAGAAGTCAGGATTGGCGATCAATTCTTGACACGAGCCAGGGCTGCATTAATACTTAGATGGCTGCATTAATAGCTCATTTTAAATGGAAATTCGATAATAAATAATAATAATAATAATAAAAGGCTGATTAGAAAAAAAAGTGCAAGATAATTTATAAACAAAAGGCCACATTTAGTAACATTGCCATTTGTAATAAACAAAATTTTATCTACTTTACATAGAGACATATACCCGCAAGACATTCGATATAAAAGTTTTTAAAGGGTAGCTCAGTCGGTTAGGTAGTGGACAGTTCGCTAGAACTTATATTTATACGCAAGTTCGAATCTAGTTACCAACTCTAGCTTCTTCCACATGTTACTTCAATAGTATAAATGCCGTAGAGTAGATTTTAAACTACGAAATACTATTTAAAACTGATTTCAAATTTCAAATTGAGCTTTCAAAGAAAATTACCAAAATGTCCACTTGCCGAAGAATACAAATAATGCTCAGCGAGGCGTAGATCAATGCTCAAAGAGAGAAGGTAGATCATGCACCGCCCAAGCCGACGGATGAAGGTGCTTTAGACGAAGCCAATCACGGGAAGTTGTTGTCTAAATTGTCGTCATTAAGTCTGGATCGTTAGAACACGCTCTGTAATCACGTGTCTGTAATAATGCATCTTTAGTTCATTGTTCTTTAAAAAATATTATAACAAGAAATTGTTAAAACATACTTTTTGAGTAAACTCGTTATCTGTTGTACGACTTCAAAAGATTTTATATAACTTAGCATTCAGTTTATTTTCTTATGCACACAAATTCGCAAAACTAATTTTATACAAATATTATCGCAAATTGCGAAGGTGAAATCATAATTTCAATAAAGATGGACGAGAAAGTGAATGATCACTTTTCAAAAAGCGCTAATAAGTACAAAATACAATGGTAGGCACTATGTAGAGCAGTGCTAACACTAAGTAGAGCAGTCTAACACGATATCACTATTGAAATTCATTCGGTTTATCACATCCTGTATATTATCCCAAATACACTTTAGCTACTTTTTTTGATAATAATAAAGGCATCTATTTATAATATTTTAAATATTATTTTATTGAAACCAAGCATACCAGCGAATTAAATAAATTCCTGTAGACGTATCTTTAGTCCCGATAGTATCAAAGCTTTTTTAAGAAATTACACCTTAAAAGGTTAAAACCACTAATCGAAAATAACAAATTAATTCCTGAATATCAATTTGAATTTAGGCAGAAACATTCCACAATAAGTCCAGGTGCATTTTACAACTGCGTAAAAAGAGTTTTGGAAGAAAAGCAAATTCGTTCGGCCATATTTCTTGAAGTGGCACGGGCTTTCGGTAAAGTTCGATACGAAGGCTTAACCCACACATTAAATTAAATATTATCAATGCAATTGTGAAAATCTTACATTCATATATCTCTATATCAGTCTGCTGCGTCTATGAACTGCGCAGCTTAAATTGTTAGTCTTAGCCGCAGTTACTCCCTTACCGTTGATCTCTCGTCTATTTGACTATAGTCTAACTAGCATAAGGCATGCTTTTTGGACTTTAAGCAAAAAAAAAACAAACAAGAAGAGAGTATTCAGAATTCAAAAAAGTGAAGATAGAAGACAGGAATACCACAAGCAGTTTGCTGGGCTAGTTGTCCTATTTATTATATACCAGTGATGGTTAGGGTGACTGTACCAACTTTCGTCGATGATACTGCTCTGGTAGCGGAAAGACATACTATTGATATTGCTTCTAAAAACCTACAAAAAGCAATTTATGAAACATACAAGGAGACAAAAATGTGAAAAATTAAACTAAACGAGCTTAAATCTATACATGTCAGCTTTACTGCTAAAACACTGGTACATCCTCCACTAAAAAAGAGAAAAATCTTCTTTTATTAAAACAAATCACGGCTGCACACCTGCGCAGTTTCGATGGAAATTTTGGAATTAAAGTTGAAATTATTACATCTACCATATTCACTAGTTTTGGCCCCAGTGATTTTTTTTTATTTTCAAACTTGAAAAAATTTCTCGGCGGAAAACAGTTTACATCTAACGAGGAGGTCATCGCCCAAACAAAATCCTATTTTGAGGAACTACAGAAATCCTACTTTTTGGCTTTGAAAAATCCTACTTTTTAGAGTTGGAAAAACGCTTGGAGAAGTGTACAAGTATAAAGGGTGATTATGTTAAAAAAATGTTTTTATAACTTTTTCCAAGGACTTATTGAACGACCCTCGTACAATCTCAGCTGTTTTTAAAGTTCAGTATCGATCAGCTGCTTTCATTCTCCTTTTTTTTTGTTTAAAGCACTGTTATCGAGATTAGTCTCAATGGAGACATTCCATTGGATCATTTTCCGGCGTCAGTATTCGGAAATGATATTATCAATAGTGTATTGTATATTTTAGTGACCCGGATCATGGGAATCATTATAATAAGTAATATCCGTTGTAAAACCAAACACTATTTTACTTTTTTGAAACTTAAACTGAATGGTATCATTACTTTTTAACAGTAATTAGGTCAGCTGAAGAGCTTTATTTTAATACAAATTCATGTTTAATTGCAGAAACTCATCAATACCCTTAGTAAACTTATATTAGAGCATAAATATTGGCGAAACCAAGAGATGCACATCAATCGTAATCTGTAAAAAACATTTTTTTTACGGCCGTTAAAAATTTGATCATCTGTAATATATAAAAAATTGATTTAACGCTTATTTTGCAAAATCGTACACTATTTTCAAAATCTAGATTGGTGACTGGAATCAATGTTAAAAACTTGAAATAGCATTTTCAATTTATAAATTCCATTAAAAATACAACGGAGAATATGACAGCAGTCAGGGTTCATTTTCGTAATTTAATGTAGTAATTTTAAAAGTTAAAATGGTAATTTAGGCAGATTTTAACGCGATTATGAGAGTGAAATCAACTTTTGGAAAAATTTAAGATAACAAAAATTGTTCTGTCATTTATACTTTCGGAGATTCGCTTTTCACCATGTCAGCGAGAGAGTTGTGTGATGCTGTTGGCTTAGTTACATTCGTCACTGTGTCTAGATGTAAGTAAATTAATACTTACTAATCTGACCTCTTATTTAATTCTGTTTCCTAAATAACCTCCTTTCTAACTAGAAAAGATTATTTTTCCTCGTAACCGATTCCGTCAAGGGTGCTAATAATTTACCCCGAACGTAATTACTCAGACAGGGGTTAGTTATTTATGTAAAGTAGGCGTGATTGTTGCGTGTCACAGTGTGAGGGTCGATACTTTGCTTGTACGTTTAGCAAACGAGAAAAGGGACAGTTGTTTTTTTAACATTTTTTTTTCAATTTTACCGTTTTGGATGATTTTCTTTTTCAATTTACGGATAAATAGTAACCCGTACCTCTTTAAATATTTCATTTTAAATTGCTTTACTTTAAGCTGAAAATTCCTTTATGAAAATTATAGACAAAAAATAGAATAAATAGAAATATTATAAATAAATAAAATAAATATATATAAATAATTATATATAAATATTAATAAATTATATATTATAATAAATAATAATATACAACATTATAATAAATAAAGAGAAATATTTACATTTTTCTAAAATTCAGATTTTGCTCCAATTTCAGTCCAATTAAAATGCATATCCTGTCAAGCGTATCAAAATGTAAATTTTTAAAATTAGTTTTAAAAGTAAATCGAAAACAATAGGGTCAATCAAAAATATGTGTTCCAAATCGGAACAAAATTTCTACTTCAAAATTATTTGTTTTGTTGTCTTACATTACAGCAATGAAAACATAAAACACTCGTAAATGTGAATAAATATAGATGTTATTTCGACATTCCTGGCTCTACGACTCATTTCTGAGTCCTGGCCTCCCTCAGAAGCTGTCGCCATTTGTCTGGGTCCTTACAGCAATCTACCGTTCTCAGATATTAAGTGCTCTGGCATCTCTATCCACTCCATTGGTCCGTCCTATTTTCGGCCCTCTACTTGTTCTTTTCCCTTCCGGTGTCAGGGAATATATTTTTTTAACGATGTTGTTCTCATTCATTCTGACATTGTGGTCTGTCCAGCGCAATCTTATCAATTTTAAATACTTTACTATGTCAGGCTCGCATTTTTTTGTTATTTTAAGGTGAAAAGCACATTGAGGCTATTATCGCCTACCTAAATGTAAGCGTGAGTGTAAAGTGTTAAAGTCACATACACTTGTTGTACGTGACGTTGTACAACACTTGTTGTCACATACGCGTGTTGTAAGTGTAAGTGAGTGTTAGACTCGGGTACCGCGAGGGGCGTCTAAATCCTCTGAATAGGTGCAGCTAGTCTGCACCCCTGCTGGGGATGTCAGGCTCGTGTTATGTATCGCCATAAATCTCCATTCTTTTCGAAACCATACATTTTCCTCAGTATTTTCCTTTCGAACACCAGCAGTTGTGTTTCATTTGTCTTTGTCACGGTCCATGTTTCCGCACCATAAAGAAGCACTGGGCGTATTAGTGTTTTATACAATAGAAACTTAGTGGCTTTGATTAATAAGCGACTTTTGGTGTATCTATCCAAAGCCTTAACAATACCTACCTGCATTTATAATTGTGTGCCTCACTTCTTCGCCTAAATCATTGCCTTCAGTCATTAATGATTCCTAGATATTTAAGTTGTTGGACTGCTTCTATATTGTGTTGTCCAATCTTGATTAATTGGTCCTTACACTTACTGCCACTTATCATATATTTAGTTATTCCGACATTAGCCATTATTTGTGTGTGTGTGTGTGTGTGTGTGTAAATATATAAATAAATATATATTATATTTATAAATATTTTTATATATAATAAATATATATATAAATGATAATGGTAACGATAATGATAATGGTAATGATAATGATATGGTGATTGAAACATAATAAAGACATGAACTCACATTATTACGTAACAGTTTCAAAAACGAAATCTAGGTTTCCTAAACCAAAATGTGAATAGAATAAAATCTAATCTCCACAATTTAATCTTAAATTTTGAAACACTCTTTATACGATATAGTAAAATCAGTAATAAAAAGGGCGCAGATGTGAAAATGTAAATTCCAACGAACAGGCTTATTTTTACTTCGGCATAATTTAATTTTCGATTTAATCCTTTCAAATGAAACAATGCAGCTGTGAAGACAAAATAAAAATATTTCAATCTAATGCAACTGATACAATACTATTGTTGTCATCTCATTAAGTACAACATGACAAATAACTGACGTTAAATTAATGATAATTAAGCCTACATAATGTGATTTAATACTGCCTAGAATGAGCTATGAAGCCGCATCATATGTTTATTAGCATGCAAATATTACATTACTGGCTTGTATCTAATTAGGTTCTATATTAAACGCTTAATAATCTAGGCATTCAGGTGTTTGCTATATAAAAAAGTTCCTAGAGGCGGAAATTAAGTTGTACAGGGTTCATTAGTAATTTTTTAAACTGATTATAATGTTAAAAACTTATTATTTGTTTCAAACGTCACAAAAGTAGATTTTGATAATAATTTGAACAAGTTTGTAAACTAGCAAATTTCATTTAACATTTTTAAAATAACACCCATTTTGTATTTTTTTAAAATTCATAAATATTTTTTCTTGAATTGTTTTGAAAATGTAATTTCATTATTGTAGTCTGTATAAATTTAGAGTTCATTTTCAAATTTGTTTTAAATTAAGAAGTTTAAATTCAACTACTGTCAGAGTTTATTTTGATATTTTCAATGTACATTAAACATTTGAAATGCTTTTATATGAAGATTTTAATGCTGATAATTGATGGTGAAAGCAAAATTCATAAAAAAGAGTCACTTAAAAAAATTATTTGTGAAATTCGCTTAGATCACGTCAGTGAGACAAATACATGCAGTGATTATATTTTCATTATTGTAACTTTTTGTATATTGAGACTTAACATTTTGTATAACGGCCTGAAGATGAAATGATAGAGTTTCGAAACCGTGGTAGCTTTTACGAGGTGAGTAGATAGACCACTGACGGGAAGAATAGGTCATAATCCTGATTATATTTTATTTAACGACCATTTCAAAAGTAGTTTCAGAAAGATGTGAGGTTCCATAAAACCCACCGACTCACTTATTGATACTAACTAATTGTACTTCCAGCCGTGCTACAATCATTGCTATTTAAATAATTTGTATAACCCATTGTTATCTACTGCCCACAACTCTTTCGGCCCCTGCCGCTTTATAGCCTCTAAAAATAATTGATAACACTGTCTTTGAAAAAATTATTGATTATGAATTTTTAATAGTTCATATTTTTGGAAAAATATTTATCAGGAATTCGTAGGCCTAATCGTTTTTCTTTTGCAAAAGGTAGTGATTATGAATTCCAAATCGTTTATAGTATTGAAAAAGTATTGATTATGAATCCCCAATCGTTTCGTATATTCTTCAAAATTACTTGTCAAAATTCGCAATCGTTTTTAGTTGTGAAAAGGAGTGACTATGTAATTATGAATTTCTAATAATTTATATTCTTATAATTTAAAAACATATTTTTTTATGAATGTCGAATGATTTATAGTTCTGAAAAAGTTTTTTTTTTATTTTAAAGCGAAAGCACATTGAGGCTATTATCACCTCCCTAAATGTAAGTGTGAGTGTAAGTAAGAATTCGACCGGATTAGCTAAAACAGTCTGCCATACTTGGGTTCATCTAAGTCTAGATCGATCCACCCTTAATGCACCATGTTTGTCTATTTCTGCCTGTCTAGAATTGTGGAAAATTATAAGAGCAGAACTGTTAGCTAGGCCGTCGAAATAGAGATTTTTTGTGTGTGTTATTTTAAGGTGAAAAGCACATAGAGGGTGTTATCGCCTCCGTAAATGTAAGTGTGAGTGTAAAGTGTTGAAGTCGTAAATGTAGTGTTGTAAGTGTGAGTGTGTGTTAGACTCGGGTACCGCGAAGGACGTCTAAATCCTCTCAATAGTCTGCACCCTCATGCGGGGAGTTCTGAAAAAGTATCGATTATGAATTCCAAATAGAGTCTTGAAAAATTATTGATTATAAATTCCCAATAGCTAATAATTTAAAAAAATATTTATTAATACCTCACAATGGTTTACAGTTTTAAAAATGTATGGATAATGAATTTCCAATAATTTAAAGTGTTGAAAAAGTGAATATGAATTTGCAATCATTTATATTCTTAAAACCCTCCTATTTGTAGTTATGCAACAATACAATATTATGTAATAGAAATATATAGATTAAAATTGTCAACTATGTCGTTGATTATAACAACTAATTACAATAATAATGTTTAACATTTTTGTTCCACGTAGTTAAACACATAAATATTTAATATTAACAAATAAAATACAATTTATTGTGATTTATTATAGTTTATATTTTCACAAATAATTAAATTATGGTAACAAACACTATAACAAAAAAATGAGTATTATAGATGAAACCATTGCGTAGTTCGGCCGCATTTTTTAAAATTTTGGATATATTCGTTTTTAATTCCATCGCATTACCAATTTTTTCGTTGCATAGTAGACTTTATTGAGTAGATTTTAATATTAAAACTTATAAAAATTACCTGCGAAAATCACAGTTTACTGAGATTCTTAATTTACAATTACTTAAATTGTAGTCCTTCAATGAATTTCTTTAGTCTATCTCTTTATTACAATAAGCATTTTAAACTTGCCAAATACGCAATATTTCTGCAAACACATTTATTCATAAAACTATTGCATTATGTAAGGTAAAACTAACAATACCGATTTCCAATTATCAGAATCGATCTATGAACATTAACAAAAAAGTTCCAATGAGCTTGCAACGTGACGAAAGTGAATTTCCAAAAATGAATAATGGCATAATATTACTTAAAAGAACATTTTGTTACGGTAAAATATTTGAATTTACAATTTGAAATATAAATATTAAACACAGAGCGCATACAATTTTTAACTTTTTTCTTTTACAGTTTTCTAAATATGATCATAAGTAAGGTGGTGAAAATTTGAATAAACTAACAGTTTTAATTTTAAAAAATAGGCTAATTTATATAGAGTTTTGCTCATTACGGCTGTGAAATACGATTTTTAAAACGACATAAAACAAAAGAATATTTTGAAATTTTGAAAGGGATTAATATATTTTTTTAGTAACGAAAAACTCCTTTAACAGGTAAATTAAAGTTAAAATCGGCGATCTTGATCTTTGATTTGACATTTCTATGACGTTGCACCAATAGAAATTCTTTTTGTTTTAATGAAAAATTGTTTTTGCAGAAATTAATCTGTTTACGATTATTATATATGCATATTTGTTCGATTATTATATATGCATATTTGTTATTATATATGCATATCTTTTCACCAATCTCTGCAATGTTACAAAAACCCGAAGTTAGTGAAACGAAAATGGAAAGTTGACATACAAGTATCTCTCCCCCTCCCTCCCTTCCTTTGTAGATCAATGGTCATTGTTATAAATACTAACGTTTCTTCCTGACCAAATTCGCCTTATTCGCTCAAAACTACGTCGATAATTCATTTTTTTAAACTTTAACAAATACAAACGATTAATTGTCAATTAATTTTAATTGTTTAATTGTCTGAAAATTTCTCTGAAATAACGTTTCCATATATTTCTTTTATTTACAATATGTACGTTTATGTAATTTAATTCTTTAATTGCTTCAAAACTGAAACATATTTTACGGCCATTGTTTTTCCATTGTCGGGTGTCGTTTTTATTGAGTTTACCAGTATCTACGAGACATCCAATTATCCGGATTTTGCATTTCCCGATATTCAAATCCCCAATTAGTCCAGATAAAAAGGTACTACTGGACAGTAAACCCACTTCTAAGGCCAGGAAACAGTAATTGTGTCTAGTTAGTTTTAACTAGAATCCATTCTTAAAACAAAATTTTGAAGTTTCAAAATAAGATAAACATTCTGAACATGATGACCTTTTCGAAAATAATGAAACATTTTTGAAAAATTGTTTACAAATTTTAGTGTTTATAAAAACATGTCACTTGCTCTTGAAATATCCTTTCTATCACTGTAGTCTGCGTACAGAGACTATTTATTAGTATTAGAGTTCTAGTTTATTGTGTTTTAGTTATCGCTCATTAGTACCTCCATTTTCTACCTACCCGTGTGAAAGAGGTTAAAACATTGCCAGCTGTACTGTGAAAACAGGAACATTTTCCCACTTTGTTTGCTCTTTAGCGTTTATGACGATCTCGTAAACGTTCGGTGTTTTCGCAATAATATAAAAAAGGGGGAAACATCACCTATCAGTAAAACATAACCTCTTAGCTTCAGCAGGATTTTTGTTATTGTTTTTTTTTCGATTTGCTTTAGGAACATAAATTTATTTTATTTCAAATTAGATACACGTACTTAATTTGAAATATGTAAAATATTTGAACAAAATATAAAAAATTATGTCTATTTTTTTGTTATATTGTAGATTTTTTATGCATTTTTCGATGAAATATTAACGCATTCGTTTAGTTCGGGTGTTTGTTTCATTTCAAAATATTTTAAATAATTTAATTTATTTATTTTTAAAAAGTTATTTTATATATTTGAGAGCATTTTTAAAAATTAAGTTGCATCTGGAGTGCAATAATATTGCCACTAAATATTTCAAATTCAAAATATTTGTGTTTACTGCTTTACAACCATAAACTACAAAGAGTTTTCAATCAAATTTTAAATAAACATTTCTGGTCTAACAGAATACCATTCTAACTACTAGATATAGGGAATCCCACGTTAAATTTTTCACTCTACAAACGAACTGAAACTTTGTGTGATGATACTACCCACATACTTGTAGAAATTCCTAAATTGAATTTGAAAACAGTTAAGGTTTTTACATAGGTATCGGGTTCAATTTTTTGTCCCCAGGTTCAGTCTAAAATATGGTAAAATAGAAAATTGTAGAAAATTCAATTTCTGATTATTGATTTTTCTTCTAAATGTAAATAAGACCAATAGTTTAGCTAGGTTTGTAATATTTGTTTTTAACTGTTACGTATAACTACATAAATAACTATTTTATAATATTTTTTTCCTAATTTTACATAAGGAATTAAGAAAGGAATAAAAACTTACTGTTTTTTCTTTGAAGATTTGAATCCAAAACTCTTGAAAAACTAACCTTTTGTAAAATAAATTATTTTTTTTTAAATATCAACAAACATTAGTCATAAGTAAAGAAAAATAGTAGTTGAAAAAACCATTGTTTACCACCTCAAATTGCCGCCATCTTGGATTAAGATATGTAAATATATTTTCAAACTAATTATATATTCAGCAAATATATCATTAAGAAATGCTTCGCTTCTGTAAGTAGAAGATTTTTCTAATATTCTGGGCGAGGAGGCCAGCAGCTCAAGTTTTGTATATTGAATACAAAACTTCAAATATATTCCTAAGCATTCTGATAAGCGAATCAGTAGCTTTCTGCTTAGGATTAGTTTTCGCTGTAATGTTGTTAAAGTTTATTCCCCATAAGTTGGCGAAACTGTCCGTAACAGATGCGTCGCGACAAGATAAATGCAAGGATTAACTGAACTACAAAACACTTTTTGCGTGTTTTCTTATTGAAAACGAAATACTTAAATATTACTTATTACTTGTAATAGTAATAATAATAATAGCAACAATCAATAATTATCATAATAATAATAGTAACAATAGTTATCGTTGAAAGTTGAGTTAAGAAAACCAAGAACTCATAGATGCATGGGCTTACGCCACAGGGAGACGAAAATTTTGAAAAAACGTCACTTCCGATTTGATATTTAAAATAGTGGGTTAATAAAGTTTTTAATTAAATGTTTAAAGGGAAGAAAGCCATAAAATTATAATTTTGAAGTAAATATAAGTAAATTCAACTAGTGTACAACTAAAGTATTTATGAAAACTTTAAAGAACAATTTTTGAAATAGTAAAAGTAAAACTATAGTTACACTGAGCTGCTATAAAAAGGTAATATTTTATTCGAATTCTGGAAGAAATATGAAGAGAATATCTACGTTGAATTTCAAAGAGAAGAGATATTTTTCAATTTCTTAATTTTTATTGAAATTATAATTTCTAAATTAATTGAAAACACGTTAGGTGCTTTAGAGTGGCTGAAGAACATCGAGTTGACTCAACAGTAGGAGCAAAAGACCATTAAATTGTAACAAATAAATAAAATTTATAATTAAAATAAATAATTGAAACTGCCATTTAGAATTAATCTAAATTATTATTTATATACGTACTTCTTAATTACACGAAGCTTGTCCGTAAAATAAGGTTCTCAATAATTTTTCACGGTGAAAAACATGTTTATTTGCATTGAATAATACATTTTTGGAGAGTTTACACTTTTGTCTATTTTTCGACATAATCGCCGTTGAGATCGATGCATTTTTGCATAAGGCGAACAATCTTTTTTATGCCTGGGTCGGAAAACTCTCTCGCCGCGTCACGAACGTAGCTTAAAACTTTTTCTTTCAGCTCCTCTCCGGTACTGAAATGCGTCCCACCTACGTGTTCTTTAAATTAGGGAAGAGATGGTAGTCACTTGGGACTAAGTACGGATGTATGACAGTATCCCATCCAAATTGATTGATGAGACCGGTTGTTACCGGGCGGTGTACGGATGGAAACAAACTCTATTCGTGATCATGTCTCTCCTTTTGTTTTGAATCGCGCTGCGAAGGTTCCTTAGCGTCTCACAGTAACGATCAGCATTGATTGTTGTGCCAGTATCCATGAATTTGCACAACAATAACCCCCTGTCCCAAAACACGCTCGCCATGACTTTGTCGACAGACAGTTTTTGTTTGAACTTCGCCGACTCTGCATGTTTCCACTGACGTGATTGTTCTTTCGTTTCCGGTGTCGTATAGTGTACCCAGGTCTCGCCCCCAGTGACAAAGGAGTCCAAGAATTTCTGGTCATCGGTTGCGTAGGCCTGAAGAAATTCGCGGGCCACATCAATTCGTTGCCGTTTGTGGTCTGCTGTATGCTGTCTTGGCAACCACTTTTCACACAAATTTTGTTATACCCTAAATGGTCTGTCAAAATTTTATCAATGCAAGTCTTTCTGATATCAGGGATCATCTCGGATGGCTCCCAAACAGTAACCCTTGCTCCTTCCACTTACGCAGTCATTTCATCCGAAACAGATGGACGTTCGGAACGCTGTTCGTCATGTAAGTCCATCTTTGAATTCTCTGCACCATTTGAGCACATGTTTTATTCATTTATATATTTGTATGCATTGTATACATTTTTCTGCGTAGACTTCACATTGTTGGATATGAATGTCCACCGGCGCAATGTTTTTTGCACACAAAAAACAAATCATAGAGCGTAATTCGCACCTGCAGGGAGACAGAAGAGGCAATTCCATTATTAACGGCTACCAAGCCGAGACTGAGCGTCGTAGAGCGCTCGCGGAGTGGAAATTGGGAGCGGAGGAACCAAGCTGCAAGCCAAGGTCACCAAATCCCGCGTAACAACATTCGCAGCTACGAGTACTATAGCGCCTTAGGAATCTTACTTTACGGACAACCCTAGTAAATATGGTCCTGGTTTGGATTTTACCGATTTGAAAGCTCTTTTACAACAAATTCCAACTGAAAAACGCTAAAAACCGTTTATTGCATTTTGTATATACGCTATACACAAACTTACCTTGCTCCAAAAACCTAAATGAATGACATTACATTCATATTAAAAATATAAGTTAATTCCCAGTTAATGACTGGAACTTAAAACTTTAAATTAAAATAAATGTTTACAATCAGGCTCAAACTGATCTGAAGAATTTTTTGAAACACTTTTTTGGGGAAGTTCATAATTATTATTCAATATTTGTATTAGCTACCGATGCGAGAAAGTTAAGTGTGTCCACCACTTTGGTGTAATTTAAAAACAATAATGGAAATGCAGACCTCTCAGCTTAGATTAGATTTACCAATGTACATAATTTTTCATAAATAGTAATTATTTCATTTGTTATGTGACGTAATATTCCATCCTGCATGCAACACATATATGTCTACTCTATTAAGTAGTGTCGACAGCGTCAGATTTATAAGTTTAACGATCTATTAACGATAAAGATCGGGACTTTTAAAGTCCCGGGTCTGGTCTTACTATAATTGCCACTTAAATTGCTTCTTTCCCAATGGAAATGTGCTAAAAAAATGACCTCTCAAAAAGTGTTTTAGAGTGAGGTCAGATTTGGTGCGTATTTGAGGTCACGGGCCTACGATGTCCGCTTCAAGAAATAACTCGTGTTCCAACTGAAATTCACAAACTGACCGAGTTAAGTGAGATCTCTAGTTCAACTCAACAGTTAGGTTTGTGTGTTTGTTACGCAGTTTTGGCCAAACGTATTGATCGATTTTTTGAAAATTGTTATGAAGGGATTCTATAAAACCCGAACGACGTATGTTTCAAATTTTTTTAAGTGAAAACTTTTCTGGTCGCGGTTGACAAAACATGGGTATAAAAATTTGCTTTCGCGTCACGCTTGATTCCGTAACACATACCTCACAGCATATATAATTGTTCTTGTATATATGTAGACTTGAAGTGACTACTTCGAAACAGCTGATTTCGCAAAACAGCTGTTGCTTCAATATCATTTCAATTGACGTTATGATTATTGTTCTTGTTAATTTTAAAAATGTGTATTTCTTAAGTTTGTGTAGTTAAATTATTTAATAAATATGAAACAAATATTATATTTATTATTATAATTATTAAACCCCTTTCTGAGTTAATCTAAGTTTTTATAAAAATAGTGAAAAAATCACTAAAACAGTGAATTTTTAATCATATAGAAAAAAATACATAATGTCAAAAAGACATGCCAAAACATTAAATCACTTCTGTCGGCCACTCCCGCGACTGCTTACCTTTGCAGTCTTAATTTTGCAAAATTAAATTAATAATTAATTTAATTATTAATAATTAATATCATATATTAATTATAGATAATAAATTTTACTTGAAATTTATAATTAGTAAAAATATTCAAATACTTTTTTCTCAATTGAATAATTGTTTTTTTACGCGAGCTTGAAAGTTTTCACTTCTGTCGGCACTACCACAAGCTCCACACGTATTTTTTTCTTGCTCTTTTGTTTCTAGATGGCGGCCTCTGATTTACAATGACAAATGTACACAGTATTGGTCAACCGAATTAACCATTTTTTTAAAAAATTTGTCTCGGAAATATCTTGTGTAAAGCCCAAATGACAAATTTATAAGATTCTTCCCATTTACTTCTGTTTCAAGATGGAGATATCTGATTTATTGTACGCAGTTTTGGTCAAATTTATTGACTGATTGATTTAAAATTTGGTATCTTATATAAAGCCCGAACATATACGTACTTTTTTCCTTTCACTTCCGTTTCAAGACGGCGGGCTCTGATTGCCCGCCGTTTGTGGCTGTTGCCTGTAATATTAGCAGAACGGCAAGACTTATCATAATTTTGAACACTTCAAGGAGAAATAGCACAAAAAAATAAAGTTGGAGCAATAAAAAATGTTTGTAAATTTTATTGTTACTGGTTAAATTGGCGGAAAGGTTCCGAGTGCTGTCGTAGAGCACTCGGTACATTGATTACGGATATGCTGCTGTTCTTTGAAACAAGTAGTCTCGGAGCTTGAATACCTCCCATACAAAATAGATGATCCAACTCTAGCACATTCCTCTTATGAAATAGACTTTGTCCTCTTAGTAAATCAAGTGACCTAACATTTATTGCTCCCGCATTACAAACAGGCTTGCAATAAGCCAATGATACGGGCAACGAATAGGGTTCCGTGACCTTACACTTAGCATTGCATTAATTACCTAGACACTCACTGTTAATCCCACTGAATTCATTAGAGGAATTAATTTTGAAATACGACCCGAGGCGCCTAATAAATTTACTTCCGCATCAAGTACTTTAACAATAATGGCGGAATTATTTACCATTCTAGTGAGAACGACACCGAAATCCCATACGGAGGTTTCATTTAAAATTGAAATCATAATCATCCGTTATATAATGTGTAAACGTCATTAGGAATACAAAAATAAATTGTACAACAATATCTTTAATATGTTCAATATCTCAAAATTTGTTCTTAAATAAAGATAAATATCTTGTAATATATAGCCAGTGTAAGAAATTATAAATAAATGAAAGTTACAAACAGATGTTAAATCGAAAAAAATAAAACAAACCCAACTGTTGTCAGGGTTAATTTTTGGTTTTTTCCCATTGACTTCTCTTTGACTAATTCAAGACTACATTTGAGAAATTTTAAGCCGTTTTTTAACAAAAAATGGTCTCAGAAAACTTTTGTTTTAATATAAGGAAACGAGACTTATAGCAGAATTTCATCAAAATCAGAAAAGCATTTTTTATTTAATACCTGAAAACGTAAAAATCCATAAGATTGATTTTTTTTACTACTGAAAGTTAAGATTTTCAAAGCCTACAAAAATTGTTATTGTGTTCGAAAAACGTTTAAAAAGATTAAAACCATTCCATTTTTGTTTTGTGTTTAACGTCCGACTAAACGTTAAAACGATTCCAAACTGGTACAATTTTTAAAGGAGTGTTTTGGTTAGCCGTAAGATTTATTTAATACTTTTGATATAATTAAATGTTTAATAAATATCTTTTACTCATAAACAAATTAACGACCTTTTTTTAAAAAAATTAATCACATTGAAGTTCAAAGTGGTTGTACGTTTGTTAAAAATTGTATTTAAATGAATTAAAAATATGTATACATAAAATCATTATTGACGTCTTTTTAGTCGTTTAATATAGATTCTATTTCATCCGATTAGAACCTGGTGAAATACTTATCTGAAATTTACCATTAAAATATATATTTGTCAATATTCGACTTTCAGAAAAAGAATTAATTCACACTCAAACCTGATTTCTTACATCAACGTCTATCTAGAGTTGACAAATTTAATACATAATTTCGTTTTATATTTTGTAGTTCCTTGATTTATTATTTTTCGCTAAGTACAAGCCCTAACGTTCTACTCGTATTATTTTCAGTTGGTAAATATTGTTTTTCATATTCTTTATCGTGAATGAACATAACAAAAAGACAATACAACCTAAGGGTGACAGAACCGAAACATCGACTTATTAAAGTACAATGCTGCAATATGTGTTTTTAAAATTTTCTCTGATTACAGATTCGAGCGAACTCACCCCTGATGCCAAAGAGGAAAAGCGCGGCGTCGAATACTTAACCGGTAACACTCCAGCTGACAATATGGCTTACCATACGACTAGAGAAAGTGGACATTTAGATAGTCTCGGTGATGGCAATATTCTCATATCTCTAAAGCCGGATGAGGATGTGATAAATGACCTGTTGTTGATTGTTCCTGCTGATAGTCCATCAAGCAAAACTAGAGATTTGGATTCTTTGGGAGGTGGAAACTTGTTACGCAGTCTGTCGAAGAAATATACTAGGGACTTAGATTCATTAGGAGGTGGAAATTTGTTACGTAGTCTATCGTACAAAAATAACAGGGATTTAGATGCACTAGGAGGTGGAAATTTGCTGCGTAGTCTGCCAAGCAAATACGCTAGGGATTTAGATGCGTTAGGAGGTGGAAATTTATTACGTAGTCTATCGTACAAAAATAGCAGGGATTTAGATGCATTAGGAGGTGGAAATTTGCTGCGTAGTCTGCCAAGCAAATACGCTAGGGATTTAGATGCGTTAGGAGGTGGAAATTTGTTACGTAGTATATCGTACAAAAATAGCAGGGATTTAGATGCATTAGGAGGTGGAAATTTGCTGCGTAGTCTGCCAAGTAAATACGCTAGGGATTTAGATGCGTTAGGAGGTGGAAATTTATTACGTAGTCTATCGTACAAAAATAACAGGGATTTAGATGCACTAGGAGGTGGAAATTTGCTGCGTAGTCTGCCAAGCAAATACGCTAGGGATTTAGATGCGTTAGGAGGTGGAAATTTGTTACGTAGTCTATCGTACAAAAATAACAGTGGTTTAGATGCACTAGGAGGTGGAAATTTGCTGCGTAGTCGTGCAAGCAAATACGCTAGGGATTTAGATGCGTTAGGAGGTGGAAATTTGTTACGTAGTATATCGTACAAAAATAGCAGGGATTTAGATGCACTAGGAGGTGGAAATTTGCTGCGTAGTCTGCCAAGCAAATACGCTAGGGATTTAAATGTATTAAGTGGAAAATGGTTAAATAGTCTAGAGAACACAAATGACTGGGATGTAGGCGTAGAAGTATTTATCCAAACGTACACTTTGCCAGGATATACATGCTTTTTGCGGTTAAATAAGGGATTGAAATGCGCAGGGGTAAACAAACCTGTTGCGTAGTGTGGATAACAATTAAGCCAAAGAGTTGATTTTTAAAAAGTCCAAAATACTATAATTTAATTTTATTTAACGCTGAGAAAAATCAATACGCTCACTCAAGTCTTCTATGTTTACATGGTGATGGATTTTACAATTAACAGTATAAACAAGCACTATAATTTATTATATTAAATTATACAATATAAAACTTATTTTATGCACTGTACATTGAAAGTCACATTTAACTTGCTACATCGTTACAAATTAAATGATTAAATAAAACTATTATTGGTCTTTGAGTATTTTTTTATAATTGTTTTGAAACCCTTTTACTTTAAGATTATTGTTATTCACAAATAATAGAAAATTAATTATTTTTAATGTAATAATATTAATTTAAATTAAATATTTTTCGTAATTATTTTTGTTTTATTTTTTTAAGTTATATTCATAATAAAAAACCTATTAGTAAAAATGAAATGTTTTGTGAAATTAATTTATATAAATGTTTCATTTATAGATGTGCATTCTTTTTAAAAGATGAAAAAAATTAATTTGTAGCCAAACTTTTGCATGATATAACTTTAACTCGCAATATATTTTTCACTGCATGATATAGCAATGCATGACAGGTTAGAGGCTGCATGTTTGCATCGTATTTAGAAGGCTGTGATCAGCTGCAAGTCGTGGTAAGTCTATAAATTATTATTTTCTTAATATCAGTAGCTATTACATGAACCACTTACTTCAATACAATGCTAATTAATTTCAAACAGAACAGGAAAACCGTGAATATTAAAAAATATTTGTAAAAATAAAGTAATTTGAAGTTGAAAAATTAGAATTTTATTTTACACATTAGTAATACAAATAGCACAATTAAAATTTAATACAAACTACAGTTATGTTTCTGAGAAAATTTTTCTGTTCAAAATGAATTCGGAGGCCGGGTTCTCATAAAATCAATAGTACATAAACAGTTTGTCACTTACTATAATAATTTTAAGAAAGCGTAAATAGTACTATTTATACAACAAATCAAAACGTCTGTGTTTGTTATGTCCTAAGAACAAATTCAGGTGAGGCTGTATTTTTTATTTTAAATTTACTATACTGGTTTACGTTTTTAGTAAGATCTTCAAAAATTAACACTTAAAAAAAATCGACCCATTTTTAATAGCAAACCCATACACAAAGACTTTGGCTCTTTATGGTATAGCGGGCAATATTTGAACAAAATTACATCATAGAAAAATAACAATAAGTACATGAACAAAAATTAATAAACTGAAATTTAATTGAATAAGTACGTAAATAGATTAGAAGCTTTACAAAATAAATAAATGAAAAACATTAAACAAACTTTCTCATGTTGTTTTTTCTCAAAATTTTCGGCTCGGAAACGATCGGACAAAGAGTAACGAAAACCACATTAATTTTTAAAAATTGGTTCTTCGAAATTTTTTTTCAACAACGAAGTTCCATTTTGAACAACGAATTTCAATAACTCACGTCAGTGTACAAAATTTTAAATAAAATAAATGTATTAGTAAAAAGTGAATAGCGAAAAACAAAACATCCTACCAGTGGGTTTTTTAATACTGAACAAAGTTTCAGAAAATTCTACTAACCAATTTTGAGAAATCTGACTAAATATTTTTCATCGATAACTTACGGAGTGAAGATTGTTTAAAACAATAGCAAAACGCAATTTCTTTATTCGTATACTACATGCAAGCAATATATTTATCAAAATGGCTTGAACCGATTTTGAGAAATCCCGGTGTTTGTCAATTTTATTACGTTTCGACAAAAATAAAGTTAAGGCAATATGTAATTAATTTATTTGTTTTCTTAAACAATCCAGAAATATTACACCTTATTGCCATTTTTTTTTTTAATCTGTAAAAATGTTTTGGTATCTAAACAAATAAACTTACAAAACACAGAAAGAGACAGACATCCAAGTAAAATCCATTTTTTTTACAAATGATCTTGGAAAATTTTAAGAATGGTTTTTACACGCTCGCCATACTTCCAACATAATTAAATATAATTTTTTCGATAAAGGTTAAACTTTAGTAACCACATCTTAGTTAAAATCTACACACGCCTAATGTTTCACTTTCTATAATATATAAACAGTTTGAAATAATAAGTAGTCTACATAAAGTGAATTTCATTTACATAAAAGATAATAGATGTTAATACAAAAAAAACTATCTCTAGTATTGCATGTTAATAATTAACTGAAGAAACGATGCACTCAATGTACTTAAAAGCATGTACTTGGTGAGAAAGCGTTATATCGATGTTATTGTTACCAGGAGGAGGCAACCTGCTGAGGGACTTGGACATCCTACGCAATAGAGCATCTCTATACGAGAGGCAAGCCAGGAACTTTGATAACCTCGACTCCTTGGCAGGCATCACACTAGGCAGCCAGAAGCGTTCCTGGGATCCTTTCACGTAAGTTATGCACCTAAATCTGCACAATCCTGCAGTCCCATCTTAATAAAAGAATTTCAGCACATTGCTGAGGAATATAGATTAAGAGCTAGATTCTGAGTGACCGAGTAATAGCTTTTTCAGAGTAATAGTTCCCGTTACTCGAAACGATCAACCTCTCTTCTTCTTTTCGTTTCACCCTCTTTGGGTTACGCTGAATTAATCATTTCTTGCGCGCTGTACTTTTCTTTGTTCCCAGTAGCTCTTCATTCTTTCTGATCTTCTTTTTCTCTCCTCTTCTGAAATGATAGGTTTAGGTTTTATTTTGGTTTTATCTTGGAATCTTATTCTTTCGTCTTTGGTAATTATCTTAGCAGTTTGGTCAAGCAGTGAATTTTCTGTAATTTTTAATTCTATTAGGTCTTTGATCAGCCTCTCTATTAATATAAAAACATATAATAATATTCAAAAGAAACATTGTTATGCTATAATACTGTTTGGTTGAGGTATATTTATCTAAACAGATGATTTCACAACACAGCTGTTCATTAGATAATATGCATGGCTGGTGATCGATGTGGATAAAGCACCACCGGTCAATCTGCTGCGTCTCTAAACTGTACAAATTAAGGTTAGGGCTTATGGGTTCGAGGACCAGTTATTGCCATTGCTTTACCGTGAACTCTGATCTCTCGTCCTCTTTAGTCTGATGGACGTTACCTAAAAAAAATAATTCGATAATAATATTTCATTTAACATTATACTGATTTGTACTGTTTACGATTAATACAAATAAAGCAGTTGTGTTTTAATTGGTAATACTGAAATATTTAAATGTTTACTTGTTTGACTAGTAGGAATATTGTAGGCCTACTAACAACTAAACGGCAAGGTCTATATTGACCGCGTTACTGAGAAAGAGCATAAAATTTCAAATAAATGTAGCTTGTAACATTTTCCCTAAATATTACTTTTACCGGTTAAAATTGGCGGAAAATGTTACGAGCGCTATCGTAGAGCAGTGGTCAAGCAATTAATTAAGAGTCCTGCTGTTCTTTGTACTGGTATTAATTAATAAGTAATATTCGAAATAGTGAAGTACAAAATTATGTTTCAACGATCGAGCAGCCTATAGCGTTGTATTTGACTTTTCTCGCAGGTTCAGAAAGTAAAACGAGGAAAAGTTTTATTTTGAAAAAATGAGGAAGTGATAAATTTTCCTGCAGCTTTTACAACCAATACTCTTAAATTCCAAACGGAGAAAAGGGAGAGGTTTTGGTGGTTAAAATGATTACAACGGCAGAGGCTGTATTTTGTGGCAGGTGTTTATAGTCAATATTTTATTGCCACTTGTCAGATTTCACAAAAAACAGGAATTCTTTTTATTATATTTTTTTACGCCAATCCTCTTGTATGGTATCCGCTGGAACCGAATCAATACTTTTACAATCAACATCAAATCAGAAATACTGAAATGACCTAAACCAATAAAACAAAATTTGAAAAAATCCTATAAATATTGCTTTAAAACTGCTTTTGAAGAGCTTCTCCTTTGGGATGGTAGCGACAGTTTTCTGCCACTCATATCTGTGCGTGGGTTTAATTCCGGTTATGATTAACGTAGTTTTTTCAAAGGATTCCTGCTTTCATCGATCTAACTGGCATGAGGTAAAAACTTTAAAAATAAACTTTACAGTAAATCACACCTTTTACTGAGGTATAAAATTATATGGTAGGCTTAAAACAATTATTTCAGGAATAAGATATGAAATTTATTATGTGAACCGAAACAGTTACACATATTTGAAAAAGTTTTATTAAATTTTGTATTGTTTTTCGGTCTCATACTTATACATTTAACAAATTTAATGGGGACGATAAGTAAACAACAAAAAATGGCCAAATTTTACTAAAACGCTATTACATGAAAATTCAGTAACACTCAGTCAGTGTATCAAATTTGCAATACTGACTTGATTTATGAATCTTACTATTATATGACGAAACTTTAGTAAAACATGATGAACTGTTTTTGAGAAACTAGGCCGATTAAATACTAGAAAGCAGTGTCAATCAGCTGTAAAATCTGCGTCATTAAATGTTCAGATTTTACTGGGTACAAAAATTAAACCTAATCGCCGTCACGTTTATTTTCTTATTTTAAATGTAAATTAAAAAGTAAAAATCACGTTTTCAAAACTTTTGTAAGATAAAAAGTTAGGATTTGTTTAACTGTTTAATCGTGTTATAGTGTTTTGTTAGCTGCTTCAACATCGAATGTAAGTTTTGTTAAGAACAAAACAAAGAACCGAATTTAAAAATTATTTCTTTAGATACAATTAGATACAATTTCATTGCAAAAAAAAGTTTAATGGAGTGTTAAGAAGTATGCTTATAAGTTTATAAGAAACAGTGAACTGTGTGCTAATAACCGAATATCAATAACTAATATTTGTCATCTATTTTAATGGCTTAACTTTCATTTCAAAGGGATTTATGCTGATTTGTAGACAAAGGTTGAAACATAAAACGTTTAAAAAATTTTATTTTAAGAAAACCTACTGGCGAACTATTTTACTGTAAGAATCACTTATTTCTTTGATTATTTGTACTCAGTTGGTTTTATTATTAGTTCACAAACGTTTTGTTGTCTCAAAGGTTGGCTAACGTAAAAGCCAAACGTATATGAGAGATCAGAATTGAAAATTTAAATTTCCGTCTAGTAGAAGAAGCATTTCTAGCTGAACAAATATAACCCTCCATGGATACTTACTAGGCAAACAAGTCTCTGTCTCCGGTTTTACTTCATGTAAATTAACTAAGTTAAGGGCTTAATTAATTTATTACAAAGAAACCCTCGTCTTAAGCACACAACTATAACTAGCTAATTAAAAACCCTCTCTTTGCCAACGCTCTTTGTTATTCAAATAAAAGTAGGCTGGAACACAAAGTAATATCCTCGAATACAGCCGAGAGTTTGCTGAAGCCCTTCACTGCGCAAATTTGGTGTCTCAGGTGAAAACCGTTTCAGAAACTGTTTACATTGTTCTGTGTTTAACTCTGCACTTCAAGTAAGTACAGTTTAACGTCCAGTATGAATTGATAAATTAATTTGGCAGTCAAACAAGTGTTAATTTCTAAAAAACTGTGCTAATTTCAGTATAAAAATATAAATTTTCCCCAAACTAAGAATAATGAACATTGAAACCATAAACGAGAAAATTAAACTTAACTTATAAGACTGGCATTAAAGAAGTTAAAAAGAAAATACCGTAATCAAAATTATCTATAATTCTTAATAAGAGGTTTTGATAAAAACATGTTATGCTATTCTAAATGAGATTTTCTAATAAATATTTTTTTTCAAATCGCAGTAAAATATGTTTTATAACTTATAATACATTGAGAATAGGAAGAGGACTCTGACTACTATGAAGTTCAAGGGACTATTTAAAAAAATTTCGAATTTAAAACTTTCGAATTAAAAATTTATTAAAAGTTGGCAAATTCAAAAATCCAGAATAATATAAACAGTTTTTAAACCACTTTTCTCTTGAACCTTATGTAACATTAACAAAACCATTTAATAGCATCGTGCAGTATGTAAACACAGTAGATAAATTACCGTCAGTACGGTTTGTTTAGAAATGTTAAACAACCGATATAAACTTACCACATTGACGCAAAGGTGAGAGGTGGTTTTTAGAGATGAAATGTCAAACGAAAGTATCGATACTTGTACTAGATACTCATACCTGAAAAAAATATTGTTGCTTCAGAAAAATCGAAAATAATTTACCGATATTAGTAGCAAAAATAAAATAAATTTAATAGACAATTTATATAGTACTGTACCTGTTTATTTTGTATTAAAAGCAAAACAATAAATTTAAAAATATACAAATTATTATAATATTACACCGAAAAGAATAAATGAAAATAAGTAGAACCAATTCTTACACACATAACGTAAAAATATAATATATAAGTAACAAAAGCATTATTTACATGCATAATAATATGTCAATAAATAATAAATGGATCAAAAGCAATAAATGAAAAAATATAGAAATTATAGTCTAATTGTAATCTGTACATAACGAAACAATAGATAAAAATAAATCCAAGTAATTATAATATGGACATAACCTAATTTGTTCCTAATTAGAGTTTGTGAGATATAAATATGTAGGTTTGTTAGGACGACTGGACTATGTCATAAACAGCCTACAGTATTACACTTTGGTCATCTCGAAATGGTATAAATGGTTTGCTTTCAAAACTTAATATCAATTTAGCTGGTCGTTTTTATAAATAAACACCTGTACTGAAGCAGCTTTTTTGTATTTGTTTTAACTAAAGTTATTTGAGTTATCCGAAAAATATTTGCATTGAATGAGATTTTTGCATTGCTTCTATACGAATTCCGAAAGAACGAATAAAAAAAAATCAAATTAACCATAACTTCAAATTAAATAAAATCAAACTAGTTAAAGTCCACTGTATAATAATATATAGACTATTATTATTGAATAGACTAGTAATTATGTATTTCCTTCTCAAAGTTGAAATATTGAGTCTTCATTCAGTGAAGAATTAATTAAATTTAATTTTACGATTATACTTTAACTAGCTGTTACCCGTTGCGGCTTTGCCTGCAATTATAATATAGGCAATAAAATTTATAGTCGATTTTCAAAATCAGAATAGGTCATTTCATTTTAATATATGTTACATAAATTAAATGTAAATGTAGATATACTATTTACAATATTATACGATTTATGGTTTTCGGCCAAGAAATATACATTTTTGCTACTCGATACTCTAAAACATGGTCCTGTCATATTTTAATAAAATACAGTATTATTAAAAAGTCACTATTATTCAATTAAACTGGAAAAGTATTGTGTTTATCTCAGGTACCTAAACCGTGTTCATACCAAATTTAATCTCAATTGGTCCAGTAGTTAAAGTGTGATTGAATAACAAACAAATAAACAAAAACAAACTTTCAGAAATATAATATGATTACCTGTTACCCGTCATGGCTTTTCCCGCAATCGTAATATACATTAAAGATCACGCATGACCATGTTAGGACCAACAACCGTGTCAGTTAGGTTATGGTGTATTTCTTTTTTAAAATAAAGGTTTTTAACACACCACCGTGTTAGTTAAGTTATGGAGTACTCTTTAAAAAAAATTAAGGCTTTTTCCCTGCATCACCGTATTATGCCCAACAACCGTGCCAGTTAGGTTCTGGAGTACTCTTTTTTTAAAAAATAAATAAAGGTTTTTTTAATACATCACCGCGTTAGGCCTAACAACCATGTTAGTTAACTTATGGAGTATTCTTTAAAAAAAATATAAACATTTTTCACGCATCACCATGTTAGGTTTAACAAACGTGTCAGTTAAGGTTAGGAGTACTCTTTAAAAAAAATAACGGTTTTTTTCACACATCACCATGTTAGACTTAACAACCGTGTCAGTTAAGGTTTGGAGTACTCTAAAAAATAACGGTTTTTTTTCACACATCGCCATGATAGGCCCAACAACCATGTCAGTTATGATATGTGGTATTATTTAAAAAATATAAAGGTTTTTTTACGCACCACCGTGTCAGTTAAGATATGTAGCCTAGTATTCTTTAAAAAAATAAAAAATATAAAGGTTTTTTCACGCATCACCGTGTTAGGCCTAACAACCGTGTCAGTTAGGATATGTAGTATTCTTTAAAAAAATATAAAGGTTTTTTCACACATCACCGTGTTAGGCCTAACAACAGTGTCAATTAGGTTATGTAGTATTATTTAAAAAAATATAAAGTTTTTTTCACGCATCACTGTGTTAGGCCTAACAACCGTGTTAGTTAAGTTATGGAGTACTCTTTAAAAAAAATATAACGGTTTTTTTCATGCGTCACCTTATTAGGCCCAACAACCGTGTCAATTAGGTTATAAGTACTATTTAAAAAAAAATTAATAAAGGTTTTTAATGGATCACCGTGTTAGGTATAACAACCATTTTAGTTAGCTTATGGAGTATTCTTTTAAAAAAATATAAAGTATTTTTCACGCATTACCATGTTAGACCTAACAACCGTGTCAGTTAAGGTTTTCAGTACTATTTAAAAAAAATAAAGTTTTTTTCACACATTACCGTGATAGGCCCAACAACCTTGTCAGTTAGGATATGTAGTATTCTTTAAAAAAATATAAAGGTTTTTCACGCATCACCGTGTTAGGCCTAACAACCGTGTCAATTAGGTTATGTAGTATTCTTTAAAAAATTAAAGGTTTTCTTCACACATCACCGTGATAGGCTCAACATCAGTATCAGTTATGTTATGTAGTATTCTTTAAAACAATATATAGGTTTTTTCACGCATCACTGTGTTAGGCCTAACAACCATGTCAATTAGGATATGTAGTATTCTTTAAAAAAATATAAAGGTTTTTCACGCATCACCGTGTTAGGCCTAAATACCGTGTCAATTAGGTTATGTAGTTTTCTAAAATAAAATAAAGGTTTTTTTTCACACATCACCATGATTGGCCCAACAAACGTGTCAGTTGGGATATGTAGTAGTCTTTAAAAAAATATAAAGGTTTTTTCACGTATCACCGTGATAGGCCCAACAACCGTGTCAGGATATAGGCTATAGTAGGCTATTTTTTAAAAAATATAAAGGTTTTTTCACGCATCACCTTGTTAGGCCTAACAACCGTGACAGTTTGGTTATGCTGTATTCTTTTAAAAAATTGGTTTCTTATCACCCAAAACCCGTGTTAGACGTATTTTTATTGTTTTACCGATTTACAACACGTTACTGATTTTCGCCGGGTAGCAATTTTGAGGTTATGTTGGTCACTTTTATTTTCGATTTTATCGTACTTCTCATGCATTCATATTTTGTATTCTTGCTTTTGGGCACATAATAAAGCATTTTAGTAACAAAAATATCGAAAAATAAGGATATGCTTCACTGCATGTTTACCATAATGTAATTACACAAATATATATACTACCTTACAATTGGCACTCTGTGTAGAGATTTTTTTACATTTAATATTGAAAATTCAACACAAAGTAACAAATTAAAGTCAGTTTTGAAAAAAATTTCAACTAAAATATTGAAAATGTTACATTAAAAGCAATAATTTTGCAATAAATAAAACACAGATTAAGATTCTTAAAATAGGATTGAATCTATCTTTATCTCAGGTACCTAAATCACATGTCCAGTAAATAACTACAGTTAACAGATGTTACAAAACTAAAAACTGATAATTATTTTGGGCTGGGTAAGTAGTATAATGACTTTTTTTAAAACGGGAATAGGCCTATATGTATCTCTGATACTTAAACCATATACGTACCAAATTTCATCTCAATTGGTCCAGTGGTTAAAGCGTGATTGAATAACAAACAAACTTTCAGAAATATAATATGAACTAGGGCTTTGCCTGCAATTATAATATAGGCAATAAAATTTATAGTCGATTTTCAAAATCAGAATTGGTCATTTCATTTTAATATATGTTACATAAATTAAATGTAAATATAAATATACTATTTACAATATTATACGATTTATGGTTTTCGGCCAAGAAATATACATTTTGCTACTCGATACTCTAAAACATGGTCCTGTCATATTTTAATAAAATACAGTATTATTAAGAAGTCACTATTATTCAATTAAACTGGAATAGTATTGTGTTTATCTCAGGTACCTAAACCGTGTTCATATCAAATTTAATCTCAATTGGTCCAGTAGTTAAAGTGTGATTGAATAACAAACAAATAAACAAAAACAAACTTTCAGAAAATAATATGATTACCTGTTACCCGTCACGGCTTTTCCCGCAATCGTAATATACATTAAAGATCACGCATGATCGTGTTAGGACCAACAACCGTGTCAGTTAGGTTATGGTGTATTTCTTTTTTTAAAATAAAGGTTTTAACACACCACCGTGTTAGTTAAGTTATGGAGTACTCTTTAAAAAAAAAAAATAAGGCAGTTAGGTTTTACTCCTGCATCACCGTATTATTCCCAACAACCGTGCCAGTTAGGTTCTGAAGTACTCATGTTTTTTAAAAAAATAAATAAAGGTTTTTTTAATACATCACCGCGTTAGGCCTAACAACCATGTTAGTTAACCTTATATGAGTATTATTTTAAAAAAATATAAACAGTTTTTCACTCATCACCATGTTAGACTTAACAACCGTGTCAGTTAAGGTTTGGAGTACTCTTTAAAAAAATAACGGTTTTTCACACATCGCCATGATAGGCCCAACAACCATGTCAGTTATGATATGTGGTATTCTTTAAAAAAATATAAAGTTTTTTTCACGCATCACTGTGTTAGGCCTAACAACCGTGTTAGTTAAGTTATGGAGTACTCTTTAAAAAAAATATAACGGTTTTTTTCATGCGTCACCTTATTAGGCCCAACAACCGTGTCAATTAGGTTATAAGTACTATTTAAAAAAAAAAATTAATAAAGGTTTTTTTAATGGATCACCGTGTTAGGTATAACAACCATGTTAGTTAGCTTATGGAGTATTCTTTTAAAAGAATATAAAGTATTTTCACGCATTACCATGTTAGACCTAACAACCGTGTCAGTTAAGGTTTTCAGTACTATTTTAAAAAAATAAAGTTTTTTTCACACATTACCGTGATAGGCCCAACAACCGTGTCAGTTAGGATATGTAGTATTCTTTAAAAAAATATAAAGGTTTTTCACGCATCACCGTGTTAGGCCTAACAACCGTGTCAATTAGGTTATGTAGTATTCTTTAAAAATTAAAGGTTTTCTTCACACATCACCGTGATAGGCTCAACATCAGTATCAGTTATGTTATGTAGTATTCTTTAAAACAATATATAGGTTTTTCACGCATCACTGTGTTAGGCCTAACAACCATGTCAATTAGGATATGTAGTATTCTTTAAAAAAATATAAAGGTTTTTCACGCATCACCGTGTTAGGCCTAAATACCGTGTCAATTAGGTTATGTAGTTTTCTAAAATAAAATAAAGGTTTTTCACACATCACCATGATTGGCCCAACAAACGTGTCAGTTGGGATATGTAGTAGTCTTTAAAAAATATAAAGGTTTTTTCACGTATCACCGTGATAGGCCCAACAACCGTGTCAGGATATATAGTAGTAGGCTATTTTTAAAAAATATAAAAGGTTTTTCACGCATCACCTTGTTAGGCCTAACAACCGTGACAGTTTGGTTATGCTGTATTCTTTTAAAAAATTGGTTTCTTATCACCCAAAACCCGTGTTAGACGTATTTTTATTGTTTTACCGATTTACAACACGTTACTGATTTTCGCCGGGTAGCAATTTTGAGGATATGTTGGTCACTTTTATTTTCGATTTTATCGTACTTCTCGTGCATTCATATTTTGTATTCTTGCTTTTTGGCACATAATACTATTTTAGTATTAAATAAGGCATAAAATGCTTATTTTAGTAACAAAAATATCGAAAAATAAGGATATGCTTCACTGCATGTTTACCATAATGTAATTACACAAATATATATACTACCTTACAATTGGCACTCTGTGTAGGGATTTTTACATTTAATATTGAAAATTCAACACAAAGTAACAAATTAAAGTTTTCTTTTAAAAAAATTTCAACTAAAATATTGAAAATGTTACATTAAAAGCAATTCTTTTGCAATAAATAAAACACAGATTAAGATTCTTAAAATAGCATTGAATCTATCTTTATCTCAGGTAAAATCACATGTTCAGTGTTAACTACAGTTAACAGATGTTACAAAACTAAAACTGATATTATTTTGGGCTGGGTAAGTAGTATAATGACGTTTTGTAAAACGGAGTAACGCCTATAATATCTCTGAATAAAATGCAGTTAAATTTCACGCAATTAATTGGTCAAAGTTGTATTAAAAAATCTAAATTGAATAACAAACAAACAAGTAACATTTAAGCTGAAAATCTACATTCAAAAATATTGTTGCTCATGTTCAATTGTTATTCTTTCTCCTTTTACAAAAATCACACACTTAATTCTTCCACCCTTGTTCAGCGTCTGCACACATCTCGTGAGCTCATCTCTGACACTGTATACAGCCAATCCATTCTTCTCCACCCACATAATTTTTATATGGTTCACGGCATAAAATACACTCTTCATCATTGCTGTCGTCATCATCATTGTCGATTAGGGGGACAACATTATCCTCTTCATCAGAAGATGTTGCTGTGCTCTTCGGTTTAGGTGTTCTTATTTTCTTAGCCATTTTCGTAGGTTTATTCTTTTTGTTATTTTCTTCAAGAAAGTCTTTTTTTGCTTTAAAATTTAGCTTTCTCTTCGTCGTCTCTTTTTATTTTTTTGCTAGTTTCAACTTCTCCTTTTCAGAGGTGTCCGTAATTATTCTTGTTTTCCCAGGCTTCCTGCCTTTTTTGGCATTATTAACCCTTGGCGTAGCCTTGGGGAAAGGTTGTACCTTCTCTGGAGACACCACTGTAAACACAGACGGCATAGAACTCGGACCAGGCACATCACTGCCAAACATTTCAGAATTCAAAGCTGATTCAGCTGACAATAACTCACCCTGATGGTAGGTGACTTTAGGTGCAGAGGGTTCAAGATTCGGATTAGGCCTATCCGTCACGTAGGATGGCAGGTAGTCGTCATTAGAAAATATATCTCGATCCAGTGGGAATATTCCTGGGACTCTAAACCCCTTGTCTCATTCCTTTGGGTGCTACAATTTTTCCTGTAACTTGGACTGCAGACAGACCGACCTTGCCTAGATTCCAAATACGATCTGGAGTTATTGGCGAAAAACGTTGATGAACACTTTCAACGTTGTCAAAAAAAGCCCCAACGTTTGTTTTATTGAAACTGGTTGCTCTACTCAAACTTCTAGCTTGCGGTTTCGAATAGATATATCAGCATGCCTTTTCATATACTACCTTACAATTGGCACTCTGTGTAGAGATACCGAAATTTTTACATTTAATATTGAAAATTCAACACAAAGTAACAAATTAAAGTCAGTTTAAAAAAAATTTCAACTAAAATATTGAAAATGTTACATTAAAAGCAATAATTTTGCAATAAATAAAACACAGATTAAGATTCTTAAAATAGGATTGAATCTATCTTTATCTCAGGTACCTAAATCACATGTCCAGTAAATAACTACAGTTAACAGATGTTACAAAACTAAAAACTGATAATTATTTTGGGCTGGGTAAGTAGTATAATGACGTTTTTTAAAACGGGAATAGGCCTATATGTATCTCTGATACTTAAACCATATACGTACCAAATTTCATCTCAATTGGTCCAGTGGTTAAAGCGTGATTGAATAACAAACAAACAAACACACAAACTTTCAGAAATATAATATGAATTAGATTATTCGTTCTATTAAAATATAAATAAAGAGTTCGGCTATCGTATATGACTCCATCTATGTCCAGGATTCTTAAAAATTCTTCGCGTTTAAAAATTATAATCAATTAATGAATTAAGTCATTCATTGAAAACTGTCAACTAACCTGCAGTAAAATTTGTGTTGTACAGTAAAATTCCTAGAAATAAAATTTTGACAAATGATTTAATTAGTTTGTAGAATAATGGATCAGGATTGGAAAATGTTTTAGTTTACAAAAATAAAAAAATATAAATTTTCTAATTAGTAGCTTTTGTGAAGGTACAAAATACGAGTTCGCATCAATATTTTCAAACACAAATAATTAAAAATAACTATTTTTACTTAACAAAATAATACCATACAATAAAATGAAACAAATTTCTGCAAACTGAACAAAATATACGATACACAACACAATGTAAAACATCAAATACAAACAACAAAATTTTATAACAGGCTGATCCTGATTATCACTTCTACGTGATTTATATTCGTAAATTAGGTAAAATAAATATATGATTTATAGTGCGTATACAAGAGGAAGCACTTTATCCAATCCATCACATCGTTACAAATATAACAAAACCAAAAAACACACTGTAAAATTGCGTGCTTTTCTGAAATCATATTGTGTATGCAAATTATTTTTTATTAAACTTCGCCGTTTCCACGTCAGACCTTGTTCTAATGACACGCAACTAGTAGCCCAAGTTACGCATAAACGGACCGCAAGCCGTGTTTTTATATTTTGAATATTTTGTAACCTCATTTAACCTCTGCTGAACATTCTAAATGCACGTAACTTTGCAACTTTCAGTAAAATGTAATTAAATTTAAATTTTCATTGGAAAATATGTTTATTTCAGCATCAATAAAGAAATGTGAACCAATCATAATCTCTAAAACACATTATGACAGATGTAATATAACATAACCTGTTAATTGACGGAGGTCACGGTTTTCGTATGTTAAATGAATTTTGAATTGATAATTTCGGCACATCTTAACAATAATGAAATCTGAGCTTCAAAGTAGCGTAAGATAAAAATTTTTATGATTTTTTAAACATCTTAAAATACCAAATTTTAAAATGGGTTAACTGATTTTGCTTGGTATTGTACCAAGAATTTGATGCAAAAATTTCGTTTACAAAATATTTTTGGAAAAATTCAATTGCATTACGTTAATGAGTGACGGGGTGTATCGGGGTAAAATTTAATTATTACAAAATAGTTAATTACATCAATAATGTGTTGAAACCATATAATATAAAAAGTCATGTTTAAATATAAACTAAAATATAAATATAAAAAGTTATATACGTATTTGATTTGCGTTAATCGATTTTTATCGCAGAAGTCAACGATACATGTTTGATGTCTCTAAATTGCCTAACGATTCTTAGTGACTTTTCACTGAAGCGACCAAACTGGTAGGAACCAGTTCTGAGACATTTAAATTAGCGCCGGTCTGAACTTTAAATCAGTTTTCGAGATGTTGTTAAAATTGTTTTACATAAGTAATAATAAGAATGCTTTATTTGCCTGGTAAAAATTATATAAAAATCATTTCTAACCACATGAAAGAAAACAATAAAACTAAAATCACAAATAAAATAAAATTAATTGTCTCGAGTAGGCCTTAAAAACACATATTTATAATTGCCGAAAGACCGTTCGTGGAGTTGTTGACTTTCTGTAATACAAAATTTAACAAAAAGAGTAATACTAAAAATAAAATTAATAATTAGTTTCAGGTTATGTTGTTAAAAGCTTGAAATATTAAGAAAAAATAATATAAACATTTATATTAATTTCGAATGTATTATAAACGGTAACACGTGTTCTTCAACTAAGGAAAAATAACGAAACCAAAGCAACACAAAGTTTTCATATAATACGTGTGTACTGTTATCGAAAAGGAAGAAGAAAAAGTAAAAACAGAAATATAGAGACGAAATTCGTTTTCTAATTTCCGTTTCATATTACCGTTACATTAAAAATGTTCAAGACACTTTTTTCTAATCAGTCCTTTTGCCAAAGCTAACATTAAAAGCTTCGCTTCAATAAATAAATTCTTCAATTAATCGAAAAAGAAAACGATACTTCCAGGCCGCTTTACTCAGCGAAATCCAGTCCCTCCCAATTAAAAAAAAATCTATAGTTAACTAGACAACCATCCAGATAGATTTTTGTTGTTAGTTAGTTCTTAGTTATTTTCTGAAGAAGTAAGTTCACTTTTCTTTGGAAATGAGTAATTTTTACAAATTTTAGAGCTGGACAAATTTCCATAAAATATACAATGTCTTCTTCCTCATTTTCATTACACAATGAGCACATCCGCGAAGGACCTGTATGAGTTCTTGTTCAGGTAAATGAGTTCTGCTCTTGCTTTCATGGAGCAGTTTATCAGAAGATCGGTCACATTTCACTGCAGTAGTGCGTGTGAGTGCTCGGTGGTTGATTTTCTCAAGCATCGGTCAGTCTATTTCGTCTCTGAACTGCGCACTCAAAGTTCTTAATGCAAAGTTGCTCTCGTTGCATTCTCTTACCTCTAACGCTGATCTCTTCTTCTCATTAGTCTTAAATGGCATAAAGTATAGACGTTAAGGAAAAACATTGCGCGTGTGTTTGGCAAATTTATGATTATTTTCTTTTTAGTATTTGGTTAGCTGTTGTATTTAACAGATCAACCTTCAGTTTAAAAAGTTTTGGAATAATCACTTGACTGAATAGTTTAAGTACCCATACAAATCTAAATTTTTCAGGAAATGAACAAATTTAATAAATTATCATTAAAATTTTCTGCCAACATGCAACCATCCTAGTGATTAACAATACCCAAATAATACTTACTGTATTTAAGTAGTACTTCTGTAATTTTCTAACACTGAATGTAGATTGCAGCACTGGTAAACTCGCATGGTTTTTCTGTTACAGCGGCGCCGGTAAACGCAACATGGATGAGATCGATCACGCCGGCTTCGACAGTTTCGTGAAGAAACGCGGCTTTGACGAGATCGACAACGTGGGTTTCGACGGCTTCGTCAAACGCAACCTGGACGAGATTGACCGAGTTGGCTTCGGCACATTCATCAAGCGGAATGCCCCTGCATACCCCACAACGGGGCCTCATAAGTAAATTCCACCCTCAGTGTAGATAGATAACTTTATTTTTTACCATGTTAATAAATGTTTCAAATGGAATTTATATAAAGCAACGATGGCAACGTTCGACAAGTGGTTTCAGGATGGAGCGCTACTCTGAAAATAAAAAAATCTAGGCTTCAAATTTCCCTCAGTAAATAAAATCAAAACCATTTGTAAAACGTTGGCAATGTTGAAATTTATTTAAACATTTGTAGATGTTCCTTTAATGTTTACTAGTCATTTTTTATTAATTTTTTGTAATCAGTTTTGGTTAATAAAGTGTCGACTGGTTTCAGGTGTACAATAACGTTAGGCAGCGACACAATTGTCAGTTACAGCAGTTCTTAAACAAAATTAAAAAGTATTTTTGTGTTCGCAATGCATGAAAGTTTGCAAAACAGATCAAAATGTTGAACAGGATTACTTCAAAATTGTTGTCGGCACATTAGGCCCCTATTCTTGCACACATGAGACAAATAAATTTTTGCATAAAATTAAACTTGTGAAAAACTGCTGACTTGCTGAATAATTAATTTACTATAAAATTATATTTTCTACATACTACCTTTGCGAAAATTAAACTAAATTTGTAACAAACTGAACGTGCAAAGTATTATAAACTTGTAGCAAACTAAAAATTAAAATTAAACTTGCAACAACTATAAATTTATTGCAAACTCCAACCTAGCTTCACAACTAACTTAAAACTAACTACAAGCTAGTTGAAAACATATTTTACGGAAAGCTAAACATTTATTGCAAACTCCAACCTAGCTTCACAACTAACTTAAAACTAACTACAAGCTAGTTGAAAACATATTTTACGGAAAGCTAAACATTTATTGCAAACTCCAACCTAGCTTCACAACTAACTTAAAACTAACTACAAGCTAGTTGAAAACATATTTTACGGAAAGCTAAACAATTATTGCAAACTCCAACCTAGCTTCACAACTAACTTAAAGCTAACTACAAGCTAGTTGAAAACATATTTTACGGAAAGCTAAACATTTATTGCAAACTCCAACCTAGCTTCAAAACTAACTTAAAGCTAACTACAAGCTAGTTGAAAACATACTTTACGGAAAGCTAAACATTTATTGCAAACTCCAACCTAGCTTCACAACTAACTTAAAGCTAACTACAAGCTAGTTGAAAACATATTTTACGGAAAGCTAAACATTTATTGCAAACTCCAACCTAACTTCACAACTAACTTAATGCGAACTACAAGCTAGTTGAAAACATATTTTACGGAAAGCTAAACATTTATTGCAAACTCCAACCTAGCTTCAAAACTAACTTAAAGCTAACTACAAGCTAGATGAAAACATATTTTACGGAAAGCTAAACATTTATTGCAAACTCCAACCTAGCTTCAAAACTAACTTAAAGCTAACTACAAGCTAGATGAAAACATATTTTACGGAAAGCTAAACATTTATTGCAAACTCCAACCTAGCTTCACAACTAACTTAAAGCGAACTACAAGCTAGTTGAAAACATATTTTACGGAAAGCTAAACATTTATTGCAAACTCCAACCTAGCTTCAAAACTAACTTAAAGCTAACTACAAGGTAGATGAGAACATATTTTACGGAAAGCTAAACATTTATTGCAAACTCCAACCTAGCTTCAAAACTAACTTAAAGCTAACTACAAGCTAGATGAAAACATATTTTACGGAAAGCTAAACATTTATTGCAAACTCCAACCTAGCTTCACAACTAACTTAATGCGAACTACAAGCTAGTTGAAAACATATTTTACGGAAAGCTAAACATTTATTGCAAACTCCAACCTAGCTTCACAACTAACTTAATGCGAACTACAAGCTAGTTGAAAACATATTTTACGGAAAGCTAAACATTTATTGCAAACTTTAATCTTGCTGTACGCTTATCTTGTAAACTATAACCTTGTGACAAATAAATGTTGTTACAAACTAGACCTATAAAATTACAGTTACACTTATGAAATATTCTAAGTTTCTATTAACTTACAGTAAACTACAAGATTGTGACAACGAATCTCACTTGCAAAAACTAAACACAGCAAAATATACTCATACCTGCGTATATCAGCACTTATGTGGTCATATCGTATAATCATAACACATTTGTACATGTTTATTGCAATGGTAACTATTGTAAAGTAAAACACAGAAATTTAAACACTTCACACAAAATTTATTGGTTCAAAAAATAAAGCCTCTGCAGATGGTGGAGAGAATTTCATTTCGACAGTTTGATTCATAACCATAACACAGAAAATAACGTCAGTCGTCAGATACATGTTTATAGAAATTGTGTAACTGATCATTGTGTATAGGACAAGAACTGATTATTATTAATATGAGATATATATTTTGTAAAGGGCAGTGATATCGTTAGATAAGAGTTCTTTGATTTTTTAATGTAATGTCAGGTTTTTTTATTTTCTAGTTCTAATAAATGTTGATATTTTGCTGTATTGTTGTATAATTTATTTACCTTGACGTGTTGGATACATGATTTTGTTAATGATAACCTGAAAATTAGTTTAGAAAACAAGTTGTATTGAAATACTGATAGTGAGGCCAGTGGACAAAGTTAATCGCCTCGCCGAAGTGGCCCGACAGGTAGCCAGTGGTCCAAGTCAGTTAATCATAGTTGATCATTGCAGAACCAGTATTAAAACAGTTTTGGGGGGTAGCGGAAAGCCAAAGGCAATTTTCTGCAAAAAGACTTAGTATCAGTCAAGTACACTCAAATAAAATTTAAATAATATGATTTATATACTCTTTGCCAACTTATTTTCTAACTGTAAATTTTTTCATTGCGGTTGTTATTTAGGAATAATATTTTGACAAACACGATCGGTTTGCTCTTGTAACACGTTTTTAGGGAAACAAGAAAAACTTTTGTTTTTTAAAAATCTTACAATATTTCGAGAACGTCGTCGACGCTAAGAATCATTATATAATTCCAGAACTGATAAAATTTAATTATGTATTCATTTTTTACTTCTCAACATAAATCGACGATCTTAAAAAAAATTAAATATTGTAATGAACACGCTCGTTTTAAAGTTTTTGAGTCAAAAAATCGCTTTAACTTGAATTCTAGCTGTGTATCTACCACTGAAGTATGTGCACATACAAATACTAACATAAACCTCTTCCATTGAAAATTTGCTACACTGATTATAGAAAATCATCAAATTTGACCAAAATTCAGAAAAAAAAACAATTTTTATAGCTTCCGAACTGAATTTTTCACATGTTTTTTATAAGGTTTGTCTCAGTACGTATGTGTTACGTTTTAGCAAAATTTTATCAAAACTGTTTAAGCCAATTTCGAGAAAATTATTTTGTTAATAAAAGAAGGTTATAAACCCGTTAACGCTTTATTACAAGAGAGCTAGCATTAGTTAGTTATGATAACGAGTAAATTGTTAAACAGCTCAATAGAAAAACTACGCGAGCGCAATGTATAGGTACGAGTACAACAAACTCAAATGTCATTGATTACCAAGTTAGGTTATGATTTATTATAAAAAGTGTATAAATCAAGAATCAGTTTAATATATAGTATATACTCTCAAGTCAACTTATTGGCTTTATATTGAAACGAAATTGCAAAATTTTAAACATTTTTCAAAGTTCCTTTCACATCGCATTTCTTGCAATGAATAGCTATAGAAAGTAATAGCTATAGGAAATAGCTATAACTAAGTATATGAATAGCTACGAAATAATTATGCAAGAAAGATGACACTTACGTATTGTTCAGGTATGTAAGAGTTACATTTTGCAAGTTTTTAATTTTTTTTTAGAAAACTAACATATCTGAAAAAAACGCGGCACGCAATTACCTTGCAGATGTGATAGAAGCAAATTTCAAAACACTGCAAACAATAAATTCCGTAAACAAACAACATTTTTACAAGCGACAACGTGTCACACAAAATATATTTAAATTTAAATGGATTCTTAGACACGTCCTACATTCTTCAGTAAAATTCGTGCAACCGTTTCCAAATTGCATGCGGCACCATTGTGTACGATGGAGGGAGGCCGCGTAATGCACTTGTTTGAATTTGTTCACTGCGTTTGAGTGTACCAGTCGCTCAATGGTGGCTGTTGCGTGTACCAGTCGCTACCTGCTGGCTGTTGAGTGTACCAATCGCTGGCTGTTGCGTGTACCAGTCGCTACCTGCTGGCTGTTGAGTGTACCAGTCGCTGGCTGTTGCGTGTACCAGTCGCTGCCTGCTGGCTTTCGAGTGTACCAGTCGCTTCCTGCTGGCTGCTAAACGTACCAGTCGCTGCTTGTTGGTGTTGCGTGTACCAGTCACCTCCTGCTGGCTGTTGCGTGATGTGTTGTTGTAAGGGTTCGTCTGAGTTTCGTTTTCTTTCAAGATGACTGAAGGAGTTGAGCAAGGAAACTGCATCCATTTTTTTCACGAGCGTGGTGATTCTCCAATCGAAAGATTCAATTTGTTCAGATTATTTAGAGGTGATGTAATGGGTTTAACACAAATTAAGGATTATTAAGCCGATTCAAAAATGGTGGAAAGTGAACAAAGTTCTGGGAGGCCACAAACCGTTCGGAATGCAGCTGTTGTTGAGAGGGTGAAAATCTGATGTTAGGAGATTGCCGCTTGACCGTATGGGAGACTGTCGTAGAAGTTTGGATCAATAAATAATCTACGTATGAAATTTTACCTGATGATTTCGAACATGCGCAGAGTGTTTGCAAAATGTGTGCTCCAGTTGCTGTAGGCGGAACAGAAAGAACTCCGTCTTGACGTTGCATAGGACCAATTCGACGCTAACAACACTAATCCTGGACACCGTGATTACTGGAGATGAGTCATGAGTGTAAGGGAAGGATCCGGAAACAGAAGCAAAGCTGTCGCAATGGAACGCGGCGGTGGAGATGAACGCTATTCCAAAATACGCTTTTTCGGAAGTGAAAATATTGGTGAACTAAGAAAGGATTGAAGGAGACACACAAGGGGCTTACTTTGAAGGGAATAAGGCCGCAGCCCTCGTTTGTGTGTGTGTGTGTGTGTGTGTGTGTGTGTGTGTGTGTGTGTGTGTGTGTATGTATATATTATTATTATTATCTGCGTATAGACCCTGTTGGATCACTCATGTCTTGTTTCTTCTAATCCTCCACACCTCCCTCATCCTGTCCCCATGGATCCTCTTCCGCTCCTCCGTCCATTTTACCCCTGCTCTCTTTGGGATTTCATTCTCTGAGACCTTCCAACCGAGCATCTTTCTCCTGTATGCGTTCCTGTCTTCAACGTCTATTGAGTCTATTTCTGCGTCATGTAGATCTATTCTGACTTGTGCGATCCACGACGTTATTGATTTGACACCTTGTATATACTTAAGGATTCTGTTGGCAAGTCTCGTTGTTGGGAGTCTACTGATGTGTCCATAGAACCGAAGCCTCCTTCTTCTGATATCAGGAATTTATATGTGTGTGTGTGTGTGTTTTAGATCTTTTAACATACCAATGTTTGAAGTTATTTTCTTGTTACTTAGAACTGAACGTTAAAATCTATTATAAATGAGATATAGAATTTTCTAAATAATTATTGCAAACACTTTCTCTCTAACGAAAATGCAGTATAAAGTAAAACGTAGTGTAACGTTATTAGCTGACATCTGAAATATGATGAACTTTCATCAGAGGTGTCTGCCATTAAGTAGATAAAGGCATGTTAGAAACGAACAAGTAAATCAATATTCCATCCCTCGAGCAGCCGAAATAACCCTTAGTTTTGTCAAAGGGATGAAAGCATACTTCCAGCATTGCTAAACAAATTAGTCCTTTATAAATGAAATTAACTGTAATTTAATTGGTTAACTTGTTAATTGCTTGGACAGGCGTGAGTTATTTCAGCGATATTTCGTCGTTTCAACTTGATCGGTGTTGTGTTATTTGGGGCGTTGTTTACAAATGAATACCATCCAAATACCATGATATATTTTTTTGTTTTTAGAAAAAGTAATATTTTTTAATCTAATTAAAGACACATTTCAGTAGAGTAAATTAATAAATTTATAAAACTTTCTCATATGCTATTCAGTCTTATAAACTATCAACCGACTTAAGAACTACACTTAACATATCGTGTATATCTTCTATTTTAACTATCCTTTATTATGATGGTACCATTATATTATGGTATAAATACGACAAATTATTCGTTTTTATTTATTTAAAATATAAAAATTACCCAAAACATTTGATATTTTGGCGAATGCGTATCTTGTACTTTACTTATGACATTTTCATCAAATTTACATTTATTGTTAGTCTACAACAATTGAACAGGAAGTAAGTCTTAACAGTATAAATATGGATACAATAGTGGGTCTTTTTCGTTGTATAAGGCAACACCAGAGCAAGTTTTTTAGTAAAAAAAATTGTATTCTAATATGAACTTGTCTTTAGTACCAGTATTTATGGAGACGTTACGCTCATTGCCATCACTTTATAAAAGCCAGAGTGTATTTAAATCTAATTGTCAAAACAACAGCACTATATATCAGTTTAAATCAAAACACTCTCTAGACACAGTAGTCAATGCGAAATAACTTGTTATGGAAAGAGATATGGTGGTGACGTCACTTGCTAAAAACTCCTGAAAATAATAAGAACAAGCTGTGAAATTTTCAGCAAATCGGTTCATTAGTTTTTACGTCTGTACAGTACACACATACGAACATTGCATTTTAAAAATAAAAATATAAAGATCTATAATAAACATGTTAAAAAAAACAAATACATACGATACTGCTTTTAGAGTCATACGAGCACAAGCGTATATGACGTACTAGGAAAAGGGTATTGAGGGATATGAAAAACGATATGGGGTGAAATCATGCCCTAAGCACTGTTAGCACTAATAAGAACTGTAAAATTTTCAGTGAATCCGGTTCTGTAGTTTTTGCGTCTTTAGAGGATATACATAAGAACATTACCTTTTAAAGCGAGGCTTTTAATGTTAGCTTTGGCGAGAGGAGTGAATAGAAAAAAAGTGTCCCGAATCTTTTTAATGAAACGCAAACGAGTAAACGAATTTCGTCTCTCTATTTCAGTCCTTTCTTTTTCTTCCTTTTTTCAGTAACGGAACACGCGTATTATATGAAAACGTTTTGTTGGTTTCGGTATTTTTCCCTAATTGAAGAACACGTGGACGTTGTAACCGTTTATAATACATTCATAATTAATATAAACGTTTCTAATATTTGTCGTTAGGATTGCTAGTTTTTAACAATATAACCTGAAACTTATTATATTGTTTAAGTTTAATTGTATACAGCCTATCAGCTGTTTAATGAAATCAGCTGATCGTTACGAATTAATATAAAACAACTGATATTTTACTCTAACTGCAGTTAATAATATTTAAGCTATGTTCACGTATTTATTTATTGAACAAAACAAGATATTTGTAAACATATCTTCAAACGAATTATATATTCAGCAAAAGATCTATTATATATATATATATATATATATATATATATATATATATATATATATATATATATATATATATATATATATAAAACCAGGATCGCTGAAAATTTCAGTTTGTTCTTATTAGTGTCAGTCGTGTTTAGAGGTGATTTCAATGCAGTATTTCCTTAAATACAACCTCATTACCCTTTTTGCTAGCATATCTGCAAATATACTTTTGTGCACCTATGACTTTCTGGAAGCAATCCCGTATAGACTACATTAGTTTTCAATTTTGTTGCTCATTGAGGCGCTACAGCTACAAAGGAAGAAAATAATAACTGAGGGTGTTAGGACAGAAAGAGGCTTGAAATCTCTCTTTAAGTAATTCTGACACTAAAAAACAAACTGTGAAATATTCAGTGACTCATTTTAGTAGTTCTTTTACCTACCTCTCGCTCTCTCTTTCTCTCTCTCTCTCTCTCTCTCTCTCTCTCTATATATATATATATATATATATATATATATATATACATATATATAACAAGTGTATACACATTCCACTTTTGTATACTTAGTTTCTGTTTCTTCTTTTTTAAAATAAAAAATTACCGACACTTTTGAGGTCGTCTAATAAAGTTTCTCAAAGCAAATCAAACAAAGACACTTCGTTATTAAGCAACGCGTCAGTCACAGTCTTGTTGAAACTGATAAAGTGCTTTATCTTTGTTCAGTGCGACGTAAGTACAATGAAATTAAAAACTTGTGCAGAACCTTTGTAAACTAGAAAACTCGCCAGAAGGGTTGATACTCGCGGCGTTTTTCTGGTCTTTAACCCCACAAATGTCTGCAGGCATTTGTTTTATAATATCAAGGAATGAAATTCTTATAAAATATTGCCTTCAGAACATCAGCTGGAAAATTAACTTGTCAACATTGAGTAGGTATTTCTATGATTGACTGGTGTACCTTGTTATAGTTTGATATTTAGCTTGCGGGTTCAAGAACAGCTAGGACCAACGGCAGCTTACAACTACTTTTTTCGCGTACAAATCTTGACTCATTTCTATTAAGCAAAACATTTCAATTGTACAGAAATCTACAGACAGCTACGGAGACAATTTTTATTCAGGCAGAAACTGGTCGTTATCATTACGCAGTTTCGAAAGCTTTTAATTTAATATTATAAATACTCTATAAATATAAATAACATGTTGAATTATTGGAGTTACCGACAGAAGCGAGACATTTTTAATGATATTTCTGATGAATATATAATTAGTTTGAAGATATGTTTACAAATATCTTGTTTTGTTTAAATAAATAAATACGTGAATCTAGTTAGATACTATTTACTGTAGTTATAGTAAAAGGTCAGTTGTTCTATATTAATTCGTAACGATCAGCTGATTTCATTGAACAGCTGATAAGCTAAAATAAGTTTCAGGTTATGTTGTTAAAAACTAATAATATTAACAACAATTATTATAAACGTTTATATTAATTTCGAATGTATTATAAACGGTTACAACGTGCACGTGTTCTTCAACTAAGGAAAACTACCGAAACCAAAACAACACAACGTTTTCGTATAATACGCGCGTACTGTTATAGGAAAAGAGGAAAAAAAAAGAGACAGAAATAGAGAAACGAAATTCCTTGGCTCGTTCGTTACATATTTCCGTTACATACTTTCGTTTGGGACATTTTTTAATTCACTTCTAAGCCAAAGTTAACATTAAAGCTTTGCTCCAATAAGGTCCACTGTGAAACGGGAAAATGTTTTTTTTTTTGTGTTTTAAACATTCGACTATTATGCACACTTGGGCTAATGCAGACGATGGGATGATTTATAGCGTATGAAAATGCCAAGTCCTGGCTGGGAATCGAACCCGGGTCCTCGGGGTGAAAGCCTAGTACGCTATCAACTAGGCCACCGAGGCGGCAAATGTTACTGTTTGATAATGCAGGAGTAGAAGTAATGATAAGCTAAAAAAGTTATTTCGCAATTCAATGTTTTTTCGATAAATTTGTTTTGTTTATTTCCATTGTTTACGATGAATACAAATACAGTTATAATAAACAAATCGTTATTTGTTGTATTTTTATTTGTTGATGTTCGCCTACGATACACAGGAATTTCGATGAAAGCTGTTATAAAGATGAAATTTTGATTCAATTTACAAAATAATTACCTTTTATTAGAAGCCTTTGAATTGTGGCGTTGAATAGCGGCATTGTATTGTACTAAACCCAGAATATAAAGACAAGTAAATCCCTTAGATTAAGTTATCAGAAACGAACCGAATTAAATGTTCCTTTTCAAGAAAAGAGAGAAAACGTGTGCAAATGCTTGTCAAAGTTTAGCTGCTCACTTGTATAATTGTTTCTACGTTTCAGTTGCAAAATACAAAATAACTTTACGAATCGCAGATAATTTTAATTAAAATAATTCCTACTAAATTTGAGAGTAAATGGGAAAAATTTTAAAAAGAAGAAATAGCTCTTAAATTAACCAAATTAAATAATAGTTTACACAACTGTTGGAGAATTTTAAAATGGTTGTAAGAAAAGAACACTGCGAAATTAGAAGTAGTACCAAAATCTCCGAAAATTATAACATGTCCAAAGCACGGTAGATTTACAAAAAAAAGAAATTTTATGAACAAATGTTTTCAAAACTTTTTAATCATGGAGGCGTCTGTGCGAAACTATGTTTCGACTACTGGTATTTGGGTAAGTACAATTTTTCAAGCTCAGAACTTTGCTATCCTTTAGTTTGAAAAGGGGAAAAGATACTAGAATTTAGAATGGATGTTCAATAGGCATCTAGAATCACAGCCTATATAATACACGGTCTGGAAAATCTAGGAACGAGAACCTTATGTGAACACCTAGTCAATGTGAAGGATACGCAATTAGAGCCAAAATGTGTTTCGTCAGTACAAGAAAATATGGAACTCGGTTGCTTAAGAATAACCTATTTATGGTATCTCAAAAAGCCACTTAGGTAGTAGGGAAACGTTCAACTATTGCGGCAGAACTAAGTGAGTGGGTTATTAATTGTGGGTAACTGACCTTTTAATTGATCACCTAATAGTATTTCTCTTTGTTTTAGCAATTATTCTGTAGTATCTACTCGATCTTTGGCCAGTATTTTAGTTGACAAAGCTGGCGGTTGATCTGTTCACATTGATGAATTCTCTCTCACTCCAGTGACGAATAATATAACTCAGGTTTGTGTTAAACAACCATTTTAACAATAACTACAATTTACCACCTTCACAGAAGGTTAAGCATTAACACATGCAGCTGTAAGGATCATCTTCATTGTTACTGTAGGCAAGGACATTGAGGTGTTACAACGTAGGATCTGCGTTATCGTTATCAGAGAGGACTAATAATTTATAAATGCTGTCTGTTATCATTGTGGTCAACAATTCCATAAGCGTTTCTAACCATTGTTATAAATGACAAAACTCATCAAGTTAAGACTTTACCATAACCTCACATATTCCTTGAGTGTATTAACGTTCAGAAATAACCGGAAGTGTAAATCAATGAAATATTTTACCGGATATGTTATCACCAAACTTAGAAGTGCATTCATGTAACTACAAATCATAGCAAGTTTTTTTAACAATTCGACAAAGACATTCTCGTAGAATGTATTCTGTTGAGATTCATTAAAAACAATTCGAGATTTGGTTACTTTATTAGAAATTAAAATAATAGAATATCAGTTCATCTTGTTTAAAAAGAAATGTTGAAACAAAAATTAAGCATTGAGATTATTGGTAGATCTGGTGCAAAGTGAGACATTTCGCACTGTGAAAGTTTTAAATAAACACAGCCTTTTGAATAAGAGTAGTAGTTGGGATTGAGGGCGGTAGTTGGAAGGAAGGGAAAACATGTTTAAAATATAAATCGAATAATCAAAACTTTATGAGTCATTGTAGTATATATATATATATATATATATATATATATATATATATATAATTATTATATTATATATACTACCTTGAGATGCGCAATTTCAGATACAATAGACTGACCAGCACCTTCACGATGGCCCTGATAAATAGACTTAAGTCATTTAATTACAAGAGTGTGATACATGAGTTACTTTGAGTTTATTGTGTTCCTAAAGTGTCTTTAGAAAAAATTATTATATTATATATTATTATTATACATACTATATATATATATATATATATATATATATATATATATATATATATTATGATCCTTGGCGAAGACGGATACAGGTTGCACTCCTGGAAGACCACAGAGAAGATATCGAACCTGGCAGCAGATATCAGAAGAAGGAGGCTTCGGTTCTATGGACACATCAGTAGACTCACAACAACGAGACTTGCCAACAGAATCCATAAGTATATACAAGGAGTCAAATCAACAACGTCGTGTATCGCACGTCAGAATAGACCTACGTGACGCAGAAATAGACTCAACAGACGTTGAAGACAGGAACGCATACAGGAGAAAGATACACGGTTGGAAGGTCCCAGAGAATGAAATCCCAAAGAGAGCAAGGGTAAAATGGACGGAGGAGCGGAAGAGGATCCATGGGGACAGGATGAGGGAGGTGTGGAGGATTAGAAGGAGCAAGACATGAGTCGGAGTGCTTTGCGTGATCCAACAGGGTCCAGACGTAAATAATAATAATAATAATATATATTATTCAATACAGATAATTGTTTTTAATAGAAATTATTACAGGGCATTACAATACCTCGTTGTAAACAATATTTGATGTAAGAATGTTATCTTCTTGTACTTTTTTAATTCATTTCTTTAATGGATACAAAGATGTTAGTTAATTTAGTTACCCTTGAAAAGACTACATACAATTGTCCGTGAGTAAAGACGGCATTTGGTAAATACAATCCTGCTCTTTGAAGCGTTTGTCCCTGCGACTTGTTTATAGAGATAGCAAACCCAATTTTAATAGGTAACTGTCTTCTAGGCAATTGAAAAGGCATGCTTGGATCAGATGGTGTTAAGTTCATCCATGGTATTACTACAGTTTTCCGGTGACAATCAACTGAGCATTAATTGTGAATTCATTGAGTTTAGTTAAACCTTGTTTAGCGTTAAAGTTTCTTATGAACATGACTATAGTAATTTCCTATAAAATAAGTTTATATGACGGTAATCCTGACGGCTCTAATCAACTTAAGAATTCTACAGGATACAGTTGGTACGACAGGCAGGGATATGGGACTGTCAGTAGGGCCACATAACCTACAGATTTAATGACTTTTAAGTAAATATTGAAATTTTCTTAAACACGTTATGCAAGATAGTGGTATTTATAATGGAATTGTTTATTCACGATTAATAAGTTAGTTTCTTAAAATATACAAAATATTGTCTGATTTGTGATGCCGCGCATGCGCGTTTTACCTATGACAATTAAAAGTGTCTTTATGTTAAAATTTTCCACAAAACAGTAAGTTCAGCGCAAAATCGTTTTGCAATGTCATAAGCCGGTTAAAAAATCTTTCTAAAGATACCTCGTTTATGACTGTATGAATAGTATGTGCTGAGAAAAAGGGATGTTGATTCTAGAAATAATATAAATGATTGGAAAGTTATTGATAGATTAGAAAGTCATACGATCAATGTGCCTGTAAATGTTTAATGTGAACTGGGCTTCGTACATTAACCCCACGTTATGTTTGCTTATGTTGACCGTTTCGTTCGTGACGTGTCAGATAACAGAAATATATCACGACAAAATACAATACAGTACCGGGTATCTTACGTCTTTCAGGCAATCGTTTATTCAAGATTTTTGAAGCGAAGCTTTGGCGAGAGGAGTGAATAGAAAAAATGTCTGCCGAGCGGAAGAATGTAACGGAAATATGGAACGAACAAGCAAACGAATTTTTCTATTCTGCCATCTCTTTATTTCTGTTTATTTCTTTTCTTCCTTCTTTTCGATAACAGTACACGCGTATTATATGAAAGCGTTGTGTTGCTTTTTTCCTTAGTTGAAGAACACGCGCTTGTTGTAACCGTTTATAATCCGATATTAATATAAACGTTTATAATAATTGTTATTAATATTGATAGTTTTTAACAACATAACCTAAAACTTATTAGAGCCCATCAGCTGTTCATTGATATCAGCTGATAGTTAAGAATTATTATAAAACAACTGATCTTTTACTATAACTACAGTAAATAATATCTAAGCTAGGTTGACGCACGTATTTATTTAAACAAAACGAAATATTTGTAAAAACCTTCAAACTAATTATACATTCAGCAAAGATATCATTAACAAAAGCTTCGCTTCTGTCGATAACTCCCCGAGTTCCAAATGTGCACTTTTTTAAAGTAAAAACAAGCTGATTTGTGCACCATTACAAGACGTGTACATCATGTATTATTCAACAATCGTTTAACTACATATCACGGTGATGTGTGAAGAAAATAATATTAGGAAAAACCTTATATATTTTTGACGCACTAATTATACATTAGCAAAGATATCATATGCGTGAAAAAAACCTTTATATTTTTTAAATAATACTACATAACCTAATTGAAAGATAAAAATGTGCACCGTTATTTTTTTAAAGTAAAAAAATTGTAATATATCGTTTGATTAACCATCAATTGTTATGCTTACTTTCTCTATATATAATATACAGATAAAACAATAATTTACTGCAATAATCCATAGTGAGATTGTTGATATGTTTAGATTTTTTTAACTAAAATTTTTTCAACACTATATCCTCCGACGTATCGGAGCTCTTCCTAACATCGGAGCATCTTCCCTCTGTAGAGTCCACAGGGGGAAGCAATACGAGGCGCCGTTTTAAGAGAGAAAATGTTTCTTTTTTAAATAACATCAACTCCTAGCGCCAGCCGCAATAAAGAAATGCACGGTTGAATGGCTTTGTTGTTTTTATGTAGCCAGAGAAAACGGAATTTTACCAAAACCCATGCTTCGGGAATGTTGACCACCAACGGTTAGAGATCACACCGCTAGCGCGTCCCTAAAACCTCACTCTTTCTTCAAAAACAAACGAGACAACTCGTCTTTACTGTGTAGGGTTTCTGATCAGACCGCGCGCGTTAAATCACCGTGTTCCACTCCGAAACATTCGGACTTCAATCTTCTAATTCGATCACCTACAGTGAGGAGATCAAATATTAAAATCTCGTTTCACAGAATTGTGTGCGGCAAACTTTACCCTTCTCTTCTTAGTGCTATAGTCACGTGCTCCATTCGTGCTTAAATATCACTGGTATTAACCGGATATCTTCTATAACTTGCTTCTACTATAAGAGTGAAACGATAACTTGCGAAACTTCTAAAATATAGGCCTACGCGATCAATCGGATTATATCCGGAATTCAAACTACATCACTAACTTTGAACACACCGTGAATATAGTGAATTAGTCTTGCACCTATCAAAATCTAAAATAAGTAACTTCTAGTTATAGTTTTTTGTTTTTTTTAAGGCGAAAAGCACATTGAGGCTATTATCGCCCCCCTAAATGTGAATGTGAGTGTTAAGTCGTACGTGTAGTGTGTGTGTGTGTGTGTGTGTGTGTGTGTGTGTGTGTGTGCGTGCGTGCGTGCGTGTGTGTGTTAGACTCGGTTACCGCGAGGGACGTCTAAATCCTCTCAATAGGTGCAGCTAGTCTGCACCCCCTACGGACTATAAACCTTGTTCAATCACCTGTGTTAAATTAGCTGTACAACTAGTTGCAGATCACTGGACGACATCGTTTACTCAACACATTCTTGAGGCCTCCGGAGACACAGTCAAAGGAGTAAGTCCGTATATATATATATATATATATATATATATATATATATATATATATATATTTACCAAAATCATATATATTATTATTATTATCTGCGTATAGACCCTGTTGGATCACACAAAGCACTCCGACTCATGTCTTGCTCCTTCTAATCCTCCACATCTCCCTCATCCTGTCCCCATGGATCCTCTTCCGCTCCTCCGTCCATTTTACCCCTGCTCTCTTTGGGATTTCATTCTCTGGGGCCTTCCAACCGAGCATCTTTCTCCTGTATGCGTTCCTGTCTTCAACGTCTGTTGAGTCTATTTCTGCGTCATGTAGGTCTATTCTGACTTGTGAGATCCACGACGTTGTTGATTTGACACCTTGTATATACTTAAGGATTCTGTTGGCAAGTCTCGTTGTTGGGCGTCTACTGATGTGTCCATAGAACCGAAGCCACCTTCTTCTGATATCTGCTGCCAGGTTCGATATCTTCTCTGTGGTCTTTCGGGAGTGCAACCTGTATCCATCTTCTGTTAATCTCGGGCCAAGGATCTTCCTCAAGATTTTGCGTTCTTCCTTCAAAATACCTTCCATGGTAGCTTTTTGTAGAGTGCTAGCGTCTCGCTTGCATATAATACCTCCGGTTTTATGACTGTGTTGTAGTGTCTGATTTTTTTGTGCGTCGACATACATCTCTTATTGTAGATATCACGCGTTATACCAAGAGCTCTCTTCATTCTCAGTAGCAGAACCTTTTGCGCAGCCTTCTCGCCACTTGTGGGTTCAAGAATTTCTCCCAGATATTTGAAGTGCTTGACTCTGTTTATCTTACCATATTTTGTGTTTAGTTCTTGAATATTTAATTTTGTACAGAAGAATTAGGTTTTTTTAAACGAGATCTGTAGACCGACCCTCTCTGCACATTCCTTTATGACTTCTATCTGTTTAATCGCTGTTGTTTCATTATCTGTGAGTATGGCTAGGTCATCTGCAAAAGCTAGGCACACGATTTATGTGTTGTCCTTAGGTCTTCCAAGTCGAACTGGTTTCCAGTGCCCTTCAATTTTTAATTCTTTCTCCCATTCCCTGATAACTTTGTCCAACACCAGATTGAAAAGGAGAGGCGAGAGTCCATCTCCTTGGCGAACTCCAGTTGTGATCAAGAAGGGTTTGGAAATTTCCCCCATAATTGTTGGGGGGAAATTATTACAATCATTTTATATATATATATATATATATATATATATATATATATATACATATGATTTTGATTGTAATTTTTAATTGGTTATAAACTTCATTAATAATCCTCCGTGAACTTACTAAAATAGAGTATTACTCAGTTTAAAATTAGTCTAATTATTTGCTTACACTTCATTTGTTACATTTTGGTTCACACGAGCCATTTCAACAATAACTCAATACTTGTAATAAACAACTGCAGATGAATTATTATATGTAACTCTTAAATTGAATTTAAAACAAAGTGGTGTATTTATTTACTCCTGTATGACAATACATGTGTCGCTCTAGGTTTACGGTGCCGAATCAGTAAAACAACTAACTCCAGGTAAATTTGACAAGCAATGCCATTACACAAACCGCCTCCATTTTTTTCGTTATATTCAAGAAAGTTAATTTTTTACTAGATTATAAACAGAAACAAATGTATTTCAAAAGGATTCCAAGTCATCGTGATCTGGTGAGCAATAAAAACAAATAAGAACTAGCGAACGTTGTATAAAATTTGAAACCCACATTTTAACTGATAGAAACTTAACATTTTATTTACCAGAGTAAAATATCATTAAATGCATTTGAATAGAACCAGGGTATTTTCTATAAATGGCAGAACCTTCTATGAAAATGAAAAGGTTACGAGTGATATTTTACCATAAAAAATATACCTATAAATACAAACAACTAAGTCAGAATAACCTACTGTGCACGTTTATAATTATCTTAACCTTGTCAACTGCTCAATATTCAAGAAATGTAACAGGAAAACTGACACGATTGATTAACAGAAAGGGCAATTGAATACGATTTTATCAACAACAGCTAAGCTACAAGGGGACTAATTATAAGACTCGAGACGTCAAAGAGAAACGGGAAAACAGAATTAATATAATTTTACGAAACTTCGAGGCAAGGCTGCAAAGATACATTTTACATGCGTGTACTAAGAAGTAACAAATAACATGAAGCTGTGCAAGTAAGTAATAAAACTTTTGCCAATTACGTTGGAGCACAAGTCATTTGTAAACAAAATTCACCATTACTAGCTATATACTCAAATAAACTATGATATTCTTAGCGAATAAAACATTACAGGTAATTAATTTGAAAGTTGATTTAAAATTCTTGCATCAAGTTAAACTACAGTAAAAAGCAAGTTATTATTATTGGTAGAATATGTTTTTTTTTGAAAAATAAAGGATTGTTGGGCGAAAATCCTAAATACCCACAACCACCAAACCTGGTATTAAGATACTGTAAGTAGACAACTGAGTTTTTATATTAAGAATTCATACAATAGCATGCCATTTGATCGCTATCGGTTTGGCTTTACAGCTTGTACGGTTTGAGTGGTCAACTTTTTGATTCAATTAGGTGTAAGAAAGTTTGATGTAGTATAAAATTATACTAACCACTATTTAAAAAAATGTAAACGTTTCCATTTAAATCTGTCAATGCTTTTCGCAGAGGATAAAATTGGCATCTTAACGTAACTGACATCCCGTTTGGATTCTAAATTTGATGAAAAAACCCGTTTTAAAATAAAACAGACATTTCGAGTGGCCGCTATTTCGTTTCGAATGAGCAAATGACAGTTCAAGTTAGCTTAAAACAAATATAAAGGTTTTAATTGAAATCTGTCAAGCTGTGTCCCAGTGAAATGTGAAATTAGGCCTTTTAACGTAACAGACAAATACATCAGGAACAGGATAATTGTTTTTGCTTTCGTTTTTGTCTTTTTTTCTTTTTGTTTCAAACAGTGTTTAACAGTTTTAACCTGGTCACAGTTTTACTTATCAAAGAAAAAAAAATGTTTCGTCGAAATGCGTGAAGATGATTTCCTGGAAAATTCGGGCAAATGTGAAAAAAACAATTCCTTTTCTAGAAACAACCCTTTTTAAACAACAATACCTACATGCACATAAACTCGCGCACACACAGACACAGACACACAGACACACACACACACACACACACACACACACACACACACACACACACACACACACACACACACACACACACACACACACACACACACATATATATACATATATATATATATATATATATATATATATATATATATATATATATGTGTGTGTGTACACATATATATATATATATACATATATATATATACATATGTGTGTGTGTGTGTGTACATATACATGTGTGTACACATGTATATATATATATATATATATATATATATATATATATATATATATATATATATATAGATTGTAGAATATATATTATATATATATATATATATATATATATATATATATATATATATATATATATATATATATATATATATATGTATTATATAATATTTAAAGTAATATATATTATAAATATATATGTTATATTTGTGTTAAACATATTAGTTCTATTTTTATGTACAATGAAAACAAACATTTAAAAAGTGTAAAAGCCTAAACAAAAATATGAATTTAAAAATATTTGTTAAAAATTTAATTTGTAAAAAAAATTAAACACGATGGCAGTGCTTAATTTAAAAACATTACATGTCTACAGAATCTATCAAACTGTACAAGATTAATTTCTGTTTCGTTTATTTACGTTTTTAACCAATGTTTAACTACTACTTTCAAATAAGAAACTGTATATAACTTACTTCTTTTTGTTTTATTATTACAATTCACCCACACATTCATAACTGTATTTTGAAAAAAAAGAGTACAAAAGAAACAAAATCAGACAATATAACTTCCGCGTGTGGATTTATTTTGCGATAAATATCGAAAGTGAATCAAAAACAGAAAGCTTTGCCCTTCCGAGCGCGAGATAAAGAAATGCAAATTTCAGATTTGTAGCGCAAATCGAATACCAAAATAGGAAACTTATCCACAAGGGAACAAACAAGTCAGCATTTTGCAGAATGACTGTGCACAACTTTTCCTGTTTTCTTTTATTTATGTTTCTGTTGTACTTTGATTGATGTTCACCATATATGTCTTGGTTTATTGTGTATATTTTTAATATTAAAATATTTTGCTTAGTTAAACTTAAAAGCCAACTAAATATGCCAGTTAAAACCAGTTGGCCTAAATATGCGTATTTATTTTTGCTGTAAATAACCAGAAAATTATAAAATTTGATTTTCAAAATTATGAAAGTTGTCAGAGTGTGTAAATGTTCCATAAAAATTACACAGGGCAAAATTAAAATTTCACGTTGATTCTATGACTCACCATAACATATTTGTGTAGTTTCAAAAGAATTTGCAGGAAAAATATTGCAACAGACAATTTATAAATGTTATAGAAACTAAAAATAAAGGTTTTTGTATGTTAAAATACAGTTTTAACATATTTTATAAATCTTTATAGACCATTATGTATTATTACAATTTTCATAACAATAGGATTATAAATAATTTTTTACAGGAATAAAAAAATCTGTTGTCAGTGAAAAAATATTACTGGTAACGCATAAACAACGTTTTTCACGATTATACAGTGTTAATGGTGGTAGCAAAGTTCTCTCTTTTAAAAATTGTTTTATTGATTTCTTGTTTAGTTTACATTAAATTAAAAATTATAACAAACAGAGGAACTATGTGTGTATTGTAGGTCGCAAGAGTTGAGAGCGGGAAACAAAATAAAAATGTAAACACAGGGCATTTAAAAAAGTAGGTTTTTATGTAACTAAATTACGTTTAGTCGTGAACATAAAATAAACACACACGACATGTCTTAAAGTTATTCATGACATATTTGCTGCACAATCTCATCACAGCATAAGCAACGTTTTTTATCTTTGTTGGTGATCTTGTTCCAGCAACTATTTCATTTTTATATTCCCTCTATTCTCTCCCACTGTTTTTCAAACATTTTTTAACTTTTTTTGCAATTATCAACATCCACCGAATGTTTTTTACTTTGCATTTTAATTAGACAAAATACAAGAAACCGCATGGAAATAGTCTGTTATTAAAAATTAATTATTCCAAAATATTTTCTGGCAGCGTCACCAAACTGACTTACATTGGGTATCAATGTAATTAGTGTTCCAGTATTTGGATTAGAACGACATATCGAAGTGTAGTTCCCGTTATTTGTGTTTGGAGCACATATTAAACATCTTATAAGTTAGTGCGGTAATTTATTACACTAAATTTGTTATTATTTTATCCAGTCTTTGCCCTGAAGGTTAATCAAAGGATATGATTAAAGTTATTCAAATTGCACTGCAATACAGTATGATATTTTGGAAAAATGTTTTTGTTGTCAATTACCAACATTGTTATTGTACATAGTTATCAAAATTGGTTTTTTCCTACCATCAAAACGTCTTTCCCAGTGATTTAATTATAGCTGCAAACCTCTGGAATACCAGTTAATTCTTGCGGTGATATGATTGGCATTTAAAATCTTTCTATTACCAAAAACCTAAGCGTGGTTATTAAACATTTGTGAGAACCTATGTATTTTCTTATGCATGTATTAACTTTGCTTATAAATGACGAAAGTTTTTTAATAATTGTAAGTACTTGTCTCCATCTGTTTTTAATTAATTAAACCAGTCGACCTTTTTAAATTTCAACTCCAACAAATTAACGTGTGAGAATTTTCTTCTTTTTAATAACCACTATTTTATCCATCTATTTCTTTTTTGTTTTGTTTTTCTAATACACACTAAGTGACATATTAGGCCAAACGCATTGGTCAATAAGCAAAATCGATTTATAAAACTAAGTTAATAACCTTGTGCATGTGTACGCCAAATTGATTTCAGGCAAGCCCAGCGGGCAAACCAAGTTAAAACCGAAGCGTGTGTGTAAGCCTCTACTCTCAGCTATGACGGTGCAAAAAAAGTTCTACACTCCGAATTTAGCTACCTACAGTTCCAATTTTTATTTCGAATATTGACTGACGAAGTGAGAGAAAACATTTTTCCACCAAAAAACCTTTTTATGAAAATTTGGCCTTCAAAAAATTCTAATCAATAATAATCAAATAATTTTTATCAATAATCCATAAAATAATATTAGAACGTTTTAGCAACAGCCGTTTATTTTAAGAAACTTCCATATTTTTTTTAATTATTTTAAGGTGAAAAGCACATTGAGGCTATTATCGCCTCCCTAAATGTAAGTGTGAGTGTAAAGTGTTAAAGTCGTAAGTGTAGTGTTGTAATGTAAGTGTGTGTTAGACTCGGGTACCATGAGGGACGTCTAAATCCTTTCAATAGGTCTACACCCTCCTGCGGGGACTTCCATAAAAATTATAATATTTTAACAATAATACTTGTAATTGTTTATTGGAACCTCCCCCCTCCAGAAAAATCTATAAATATAATTAATTGCAGCTCGCAGCTGTATTGCCAACGTAATTAACAAATCCCCAAAATCAACACTGAATAACATTCCGTAATCAAACACAAGGATAAAACACTGATTACTTAAATTTCATACTCAACAAAAATTAATCATTCCGTTTAAAATTGGTGAAAATTAAAATTTTCTAAAACATTAAAACTTTTGAATTTTGTACTTATTTGAAAATTTAATTTTCCATCGTAATATGTTTTTTTTTAATTTTGATAATAATTTTATAACGGGTGAACGGTTATTGCTGAGATCGAGTTAAAGCGAACCAAAACTTCCAAAACGCGTTCTATTGGAGCCCATGTCATGGTTTCAAGTAGACGTTTTACCATGATTATTACTAAAAGCTCAATTTTCAATGGACGTTTGCTAAGATCGTGAAATTTACCTGATCCAACGTTTACAAATATGTTTTGTTAATTTTATCAAAAGTGCAATAATATCTAAAAACTACTCGATCAACAATAACCTCTACCAGTTTAGATCGATCTAACAAAGCTTACGATCCAACGAAGTCCTTGAACTCTTTTCAAAACCAATTTTTTTATGTTTATAAGAGCTGTAATCCAAACAGCTAAACAATAAAAATGAACAAATGTGTTTTCCAACAACGAAAACTGACGGAATCGAAGTTATTTTATTTTGAATAAGTTTTTATTTGTTATTGTAACGTAAAGTTACGGAAATTGCTCCATACGCCCCTCGTCAAAGGTGATGTAATTTATTCCAAGATGGCAGCCACCTTTGATGAGTTGATAGCCTCGTTACAGAACGTTAATTTAACCGCCTGCTTCTGGTAGACAAGCGTGGTTTGGTATGTCAATTTAGTTTTAGCTAAATTAGTTTGTTAGGCAGTTTACTGGTTGTATTAGCTATTGTACAAGACATATAAACAACATTCAAAGAAAGTCACATACATACGCTAGCTTCCTGTAAACCTTAGTGTATATGGGATAAAAAGTGTTGAACTAGTATAGAACGTTTTAGTACTTGCAACTATCTCTTCATAATTGTGAATAAATACGTGAGTGAATAAGTATTACACAAATTTTCTCACAGCTATAACAAAAAAAATTTTAATCGATTTATCAAATTTTGCAGGAATGTTGGACACACACACGCACGCACGCACACACACACACACACACACACACACACACACACACACACACACACACACACACACACACACACACACACACACACACACACACACACACACACACACACACACACACACACACACACACACACACACACACATACATACATATATATATATATATATATATATATATATATATATATATATATATATATATATATATGTGTGTGTGTGTGCGTGTGTGTGTGTGTGTGAATGTTTGAAGTATTGTTACGTAAGTCACTGTAAGAAACAAGTTTACTATTCGCGAATAAATCCGACAAAACAAAAATTATCCGAAAAACGTTCACGTGTGGAACTCGGGGTTTATCTATAAAAGCGAAGCTTTTGTTAATGATATCCTTGCTGACTATACAATTAGTTTGAAGATATGTTTACAAACATTTCGTTTTGCTTAAATAAATAAACACGTGAACAAGTAAAAGATCAGTTGTTTTATATTAATTCGTAACGATCAGCTGATTTCATTAAACAGCTGATAAGCTATAATATGTTTCACGTTATGTTATTAAAAACTAGCAATATTAAAAACAGTTGTTACGTACGTTTATATTATTCGAATTATTATAAACGGTTACATAGTGCATGTGTTCTTAAACTAAGGAAAAATACCGAAACCAAAGCAACACAAAGTTGTCATATGATACGTGTGTACCGTTATTGAAAAAGAGGAAGAAAAAGAAAGGGACATAAATAGAGACGAAATTCGTTTGTTCGTACGTTCCATATATCCGTTACATTCTTCCGTTCGGCAGACTTTTTTTCTATTCACTCCTCTCGCCAAAGCTAACATTAAAAGCTTCGCTTCAATAACGAAGGAAGTATCAAGTATTACAATCACAAAGGACGTAAAGGCACTGTACAAAAGTAAAGGATTCGAAAATTTAATTACCTGCATACGCTGTTCCGAGTCGAGGATTAAAGATGCAAAACCATGAGCTGACTGAAGTTAGCAGAGCGGCGTGCGCTATCACGTCCTCTTACTTGTTTATTTATGCGGACTTGCTCAAGTAGTGCGCTCAGTTTCTAAAGTCAGTTACACTGAAATACTAATTCCGACACGAAATGTAAGGTAAAACGCAAACTTCCAAAACATCGGTTCTATCCTAATTTTCTTGTAGCGATAAGTCAACTTCTCTATTTTACTGTGACCATTTAAAACCGCTTAAATGATTGAGTGTGGTTATACAGATATATAGAACTCTATTTTTGGTCGAAGTGGAGACTCCACCGGTGGTCAATGTAAAACCCGTTTCTGAACTGTGCACCTTAAAGTTCTTAGTACTCCCATTACTTTTCTCTTACCGTTAATGCTGATTCCTCCACCCCATTAATCTAACGGGCATAAAGTACAATCTATGTTTGATTTACAACAGCCGTTTAAACTACCTAGATCACTTGCGGAAACCCCTCTGTTTACAGTTCAACGGTTGTAAAAATTTCATTTTTTAATATATTTTCCATTTATTTGTTATTTTAAGAAACTCGGCCTCACACAAAAGCCCTAGTTCGATTCTAAATAAATTACAGTACTGTCCGAAACCAGTCCAGTATGATCGGAGCCGTTCTATGTTCAATGTGTAACAGCTGTTCAATAATACTTATAATCTGGCTCACGAAATACAACACCTGACTTCAGAACGGCATAAAGTTCCAATCGTTTATTGCACAGAAATTTCAGATTCACCAACTTAAAGTGTGTTCTTCCGTCTATAAATCGTTACTTAAGTTAATATATTGTCAAACGTCAACTTTATATTTTAATAAATTTACCAGAAAACACGGGTTTCACGGATTTTTTTTCCTAATAGCTACTTTGAAGGTTCATAGCTTTGTCAATTTTTACTCCACAACAATGCTGTTCAAGTATATTATGATGTAGTTAATGTTTCTGCTGAATTTGAACAAATTTTGACAATAATTTAAGTTATGTTGAACTTCTTTAAAATTGCTCATTTTCGTTACCAGTAACTTTATTGAAATAATTCTTTAACAGACGTCTGTAACTATACAATAGTATCATCAAGACTTATGTCCAGTATAACTTATAATAATTTTACGATGATTAAATAAAATAATTAAAAATACGCCATCAGTTCTTATAGACAAACGAACACACTTTAATTTGTTTTGCTGAAATTTCTGTAAAATAACCGATTAAACGTTATAAGGTCCTAAAGCCAGATGTTCTCTTCCATGAGCCATATTTGTTGAAAAAACTCATTTTAAATTTCAGCAGTTGTATATTTTCATTTTTTAAATGTGTTTTCTATTTATTTGTTGTAAGTCATTTCGAAAAACTCATCGAAATAACTTACAAATAACCACATATAAAAGCTCCAAATGGATGCTAACTAAATTACTGTCCAAATCCAGTCTAGTATAACATTTTAACAATTTTCTAAACACATTAGACAGTGAGACACAACTCCAATGCTTTGATCAACCTGAGTATGGATCCCAAGTTGACCGCTGATTCGTCCATACTTAGTACTGAAAAGTAATTTACTCACAGATTCAACAAACCTTGTGACAATCTCACTACTGAGTATTATGAACTGTTCCTCTAAGTACTAACATCCATCTCTGTAGATGCCAGCGTGTCACTGTATGTTGATGTAAACACCCCAAACACTTTCCGATGGATCACCACCATTACACTCGCTTTACCCCTAAGACCAACAAGGGAGCACAATAATTCTGTATTCTAATCTCTGGCAGGACTAGAGGCAGTAGGAATAATATCCGCCACTTTTGTCTGAATAGAAAGGAAAAATTCCTTCTCTTTTTTCAAGAAAGAATAACTATCAATCCAAAAATTTTCTTTACTGTATTTTGATACAATTGAAGTTTTGACTTCTTAAGCCTTTGTTCCCCTCAGCACTATTGTAAAAATTTAGCTTCAAGTTCAATGTTATATTCAGCATCTGTATGCAGTCTTCCAAATGTTATTTTTTTTTAATTTTCTAGTGAACCTTGACGAGGTTAACGACGTATTGGAACTTGCTTTAAAATTTTTTGTCAACTCTTCTGCGGTAGATGCGTGAGATTAGTACGAGGTAGAGATCGTTTGAGTCAATAATCCTATAACTTCTCACTTGAAAGTATAGCCAATATAAGGTTTAATAAAATCAGTAATTAATTATTTTGATAAAAACATTGACTTTGATGAAATCTCTAAGCACAAAGGAATTCATGTTCTTAGTACAAAAAAAGAATCAATCTCTTTTTATACTTTATTAATACTCTGTTTTTATACTATTTATTAATACAGACAACCATAACATTAGTGGTTTTACGAGATAAAAATTTCAATTAGAATATGTATACATTAGCGTATATAGAATTTGTCAATTATGTTTTAAGGGACAGATGTTTCAATGTTTTGCAAAGAACGTATTCGAAATATAATTCACCAAAGTACTGCACATGCTGTGTTATCATTGCGATAAGAAAAATCAACCATTCAGGATGGAAAACCACTGGGATTATAAACGTCAACCATTAAGAACAGTTATAAACTTCAACCACACGGAGCAAGAAAACATCGTTGGTAAGTAAGTCAACCACTTAGAGCAGGAAAACTGGCGATATAATGCAATCACTTACAGCAGGAAAACACTGTGATTGTAAACATCAGCCACTCAGAGCAAAAAACAGCACTGCAGTTATGCATCAACCACTTAGAGCAGAAAAACACTGTAGTTGTAAACGACAACGACTCAGAGAAAAAAAACAACACTGCAATTATGCATCAACCACTCAAAGCAGGAAAACACTGTCGTTGTAAACATCAGCCACCCAGAGCAAAAAACAGCATTGCAGTTATGCATCAACCACTCAAAACAGAAAAACAGTGTAGTTGTAAACGACAACCACTCAGAGAAAAAAAACAACACTGTAATTATGCATCAACCACTCAAAGCAGAAAAACACTGTCGTTGTAAACATCAACCACCCAGAGCAAAAAACAGCACTGCAGTTATGCATCAACCACTCAGAGCAGAAAAACACTGTAGTTGTAAACGACAACCACTCAGAGAAAAAAAACAACACTGCAATTATGCATCAACCACTCAAAGCAGGAAAACACTGTCGTTGTAAACATCAGCCACTCAGAGCAAAAAACAGCACTGCAGTTATGCATTAACCATTCAGAGCAGGAATGTGTCTCAATTATAAAAAATATTATAGTTCAATAACTTAGTTATAAAAATCTATATTCTATAGCTTTAATAAAATTTATTCCACAGTCCACGGAGACCTATACGAGGCTCATAGTTTCGCTTCCCTACTTCTAACAGATAATGGTTCATGAATTATAATCCGGGGTTCAACAATGCCAAGAGAAACAAACCAATAAAAACATTTTTGTCATGTGTTTTGATTAATTTTATTTTTAACTAATTCCTATTTACAAAAAAGCTTGTAATAAGTCGCACAATGCAAACTATAAATATATTTCAGATGATATATTTATCAACTCCCTGGGAAAGGAGGTATATATTAGTTGATATATTTATTACCCTGAGAAAGGGTAATTCTTTTCCAGGTCTTACAGACCAGATTCATTGGTTTCAGGATTAATGCTTACTAAACCTGTTGGCAATTGGAAAGATGTTTCACGAAAATAGTGTTTTACATTTAGCTTGTCTTTCACAGTTACAAATGTATAATAAACAATTTTATTGTACGAATTCATTGCTTATATAACAAACGATGTTTAACTTTAAATCCGTGACCAATACGTATATCCAAATAACTTTTGGTTGTTTCCCTACGTTACACTGTTTCGAGTTATTTCACTGGTAACAAATTATAAATTTAATCTTTAAAATGATTTATTCATATCAGCAACAAAATACTTAAAAATGGCGAAAAAGAGAAACCCAAAATTTTTATGTGTATTAGGTACAGTTTTCAAAATAAAAAATAGATCACAATTTTACGACGAAATTATCAAAAGAAGTTTTAAGTCTGAACAATATTCTACAGTGGAAAATTCAATTACCTACAAATACAGTCCAGTGAAACAGTCAAAACTTCTCAAATTATTACAAAACTGTAAAAATCAAAACTATTTTCACAGTGGAAAAATTGTCATTTCCCTAACTATCTTCCTTCTAATATACATAATCATTCACTTTAAGGTCGGGAGGCCATTAATTGCGAGACGGAGCGGAATGAAGGTGAACGCCAATAGAAGCTGAGTTCAGTCAGTTTAAAGAACACGTGTGTATCTTTTAAATCTAAATATTTAAGCTTACTCTAACCAATTCTAGGAACTGCTATGTTTACAAATCCTAACCTAGGCAACTGTAACGTAGGTAATAATAAGTTTGGATGCGTTGTCAGTGTGGTGGTGGAAGCGGAATCAGCTCTAAAAGCGAACCTCGTCAAAGTTACGCGGGGCGGAGCCCATGGACGCCGTTTGACTCCGATCAGCACTGTTACCTTTTCAGTGGCCGCATTTACATTAAAAACAAAATGTTCACTTTTTAATGCGTATTCCGCTCCATATTTGGTGGCCAACTGGCCTAAATCTGTGACCAATACGCATCCTGGCCGCATTAATCGGTCTTTGCACTTCGATTATTTTTTGCTGATTAACAACATTATTTTAAAGACTAAATTTAAAATTTTATATTTATTTATTGTTTTTGTTTTGTTATGTACTTTATTATTTATTGTTTACTTTTACATTTTTTCGATCTATTAAACTAAAAACTAATTATAAATTTTTTAAAATCAGCAAAAAATAATCATTTCAAATTAAACAGTATGGTTCAAAGTATGATATAATATAATCTGAGTACAATGCCAGATTAAGAATTGATCAAAAGCAGGAACACTTTTTTGTTATAATGGTATTAAGCTTGCTTTGCGTTTAAAAATTAAAAACTAAGCTACATCTAAGCATTTTGAAAGGATGTTACGTAAGCCGGCTTATACATGGTGAATAAAAGGGCTTTAGACAATTTGATATATTGTAAATATGTATACAAGTAAATAAAAGAGCCAGTTAAGGTGTCGTATTAAAAGAAGAACTCAAGTTTGACTCACGTAAATATTCATCCACTAATGTGTCAAAACTGTTATTAATAATAACAGCACGTAGCTGTCCCGCAGTCGTGCTAGAAGCGAATTTTAAATTTAATAACGTCACACATTAACGATGTTATTAAAATTTAAACTGTACAAGAAAAATTTCAAAAAAGAATCCAGAACACCGGAAAATTATTATGCAGTTTTTTCGAAATATGATTTCACCAATGTGATCGGCGTTAATTTTAATTTTTCCAAGTTTATAAGAAATACTAAAATAAACCTTGACTGCCAACAAGTTCATTTTTGCATTTCCAGTAAATTTTTAATATTAAAATGCAGATTTAAATGGTGATTTCGATTACATATTTTGATTTTTTACACGGTTTTATTTAACGTACTTTGTGTGCTGTATGTCTGTGTCATAGTTGTAATGAATTTTTCGACCACTTTCCCTTAGTAAATGAACTGGTCTGATTCTT